>JAUUDZ010048901.1:0-10538 GCA_032361705.1 Panulirus versicolor | reverse complement strand
ATTTGAACACACAGACACACACACAGACACACACACACACACACACACTATGTCTTTACTCCTATATTTGTACACATACACACACAAGCCTAAGCTAGGCAATCAATCATCGACCTACCCAAAAGATGTACCACCACCTGGGTTGGGTGTGGGCCGAATGACGCGCCTAGGAATCAAACTAGTGCGGGTCCCGATTCCAGGCGAGTTACGTGCTGAATCTTGGTTAATAACACTAAAACATTACATCACGGAGGCCTCTCTCTCTCTCTCTATATATATGTGTGTGAGAGAGAGAGAGAGAGAGAGAGAGAGAGAGAGAGAGAGAGAGAGAGAGAGAGAGAGACAGAGAGAGAGTGGGTATTCAATCATGTGTACTGCACGGAGAGGGAGTTTTGCAAAGACGGGGCCCCGTATCTTAAACATTCTCCAAGTCAAACAACCTCTTTAAATTTATGTATGCTGTCTGCGTTAACCCTGTCCTTAGGCTGTTCCATTCATCCTGCACTTTTATACAAGTATTTCTTTACACCATATCAACAAGTTTCTTACTTAATTTCATGTTATATCTCCTGGTTGCTCTATCCCTACATATGTCGAAGAACTGCTCTCAAGCTATATCAAATTCCATGAAAAACTTGCAAGGTTGTGATCAATTCAACCTCCACTCTTCTCTCTTCCAATGTGAGTAGATTTAAAGTGTCCAGCTTTTCCCTGTAACTCTGTCCCTGAATTCTGCTACCATTTTTGTTGCTCTCCTCAAGACTTTCTCTATGATCTCACTGTGCTTCTTTAAGTGCACTGACCAAACCTGAGGAGCATATGCTAATCTTAGCCTCATATGCAATATGAACAGCCTCCGAAGTATCTCTTTATATCCGCATATCTACAAACCATTCTGATATTTGCCAGCAGCCGGATATTCTTTTTGTCTCTCCAAACTCAAAACATTTTCTATCCCAGCGCAATCCAGGAAAATATTCTCTGCCACATGACACAAGACATCACCGAGTCCTGCTCCCCAACACACACACACACACACACCAAAAAAAAAGTGACTTAGTCCCTTGGCATGCCAGTCCCTTAGCACCCCCATTCTGAGTCTCCACACAGTGGCTGCCTCAACAGGCACCCTCTCCCCCTCTCCACCAACCAATAAATCCAAATTACCATCTCCTCCACACGGGGAAGTGATGTAATTCTTTCCCTTGAGCAGGATGGCGCGACCTTGCGGATGAGGGCCCAGGTCTTTGCCTTAACCTTGACGGGTCTAGTCAACTGCCAAGATATCCTACACACACAAGGGTCAATGTGACCAAAGGTCAGGATGTTATGTATGTTCAAGGTGTTAACGAGGAAGCATGTGAGGGGGTAACAAGGTACTCACCCAGGCCGTGGCCGCCACACGAACACCACATACCTGTAAAGAAATAGTTAGATAATTTTTCATTTTTCAAGATAATGTTATGAGATTATCTACAAGGCGAGTAAATCTTCCCTAAAAAAAAAAAAAAGAAGCAAAATCATAGTAAACTAAAATTATGAATAAACAAAATCACAAGCATGCGTACATATACACATACATATTCATAAATGCATGAACACACAATTGCATATATATGGCACCCTATCCTATACAAAAGTACCAGATCCAGATCTGCCACCCACACTACTCTTTAACTAACCACCAACCCTCCAGTAGAAATACAAAGCTCACCACTGCCACACACTTCAGTAATCACACAACCCTTCCTGAGTGCTGCTGGAACCTCATAAGGATAGAAGGGTCTCCTGAGCAAGGAGTGGAACCATGGGAGCTGAATGAAGCCATAGGATGACTGAAGGGACAAAGGTCGTGGGAGCAGTGACAAATGCGTCTTATGGGCAAAGATGGGTATGTCTGATAGTACAGAATTCCCGTCGGTTAGTACCTGATGTGAGGCGTGGGCCTTAGACAAAAATGTAGAGGGTGGATGTCTTGGATGTGAAGTATGAGGACAAAATGTGGGATAAGAAATGATACGGTAAGAGCGAAGTGCGGTAGTAAGAGGAGTATGTTTGTGAGAGCTGAAGAGGGTGTGCTGAAATGGTGTGGACACGCGGAGAGGAAGACTATGGAGTATACACGTTAGAAATGGAAGGAACAAGGAAAACGGGGGAATGACGCTGAAGGAAGGCAAAGTGGAAAGTAAGAGGAAAAGGACAAACGTCAAACCCATCTGTGCTGTACGTTGAATTACAAAAGTCTGCCTATCGAGTGTAGTATGTACGGTTCTGGAAATTATGATGAAAGCAAATGATTACTTTAACAGCGGAGAATGAATAAAGTGAGAGACAGCCCCGTTTTGAGAAGGTCATGTGTACGAACCAGTCAAATTTCTACGAGAGAGTGAGCTCTGACTTAAGACAAAAGGGAAGGCTGAGAACATTGCTTGCATCTGGTGCACATGTATCTGTACCGGATGGGAGGCTGATAAGAAGCTGAATCACCAGGCGAGAATAAGGGGGAGACTCCTCCGTGGAGGAAGGGAACAAAGAACGCATATCATTAGAGTCTTCTCCGAATGGGTGGAGATCACCAGTGGAGTGCCCCAGGGTTCTGTTCTGGGACTGTTACCCTACTTGATCAATGTTAATGACTAGCCAGAAGGTATGGACTCCTACCTGAATATGTCCGCAGATGATAAGGTCATGAGGGAACAGAAAAACGAGCAGCACTGCTGAAGCTTACTAGGAGGACTTACATAGACTCCAAATTTGGTCTGATATACGGTTAACGACATTCAAACCGAGCGAATGTACAGAAATGAAGATGGGAGACAGCGAGAGAAGGCCTCAATATGATTATCATCAATCAGGATATTAGGCTTCAGGATTCTTTATACGCGAAGGACCTGGCAGCTGACAGCGTACCTAACCTTTCGCCAAAGTCCCTCATTAAGGAAATATAACGGAGACAAACTGTCAGAGAATATTTGAATAACTTTCTAAAATAAAGGTAAGGAAATCTTTAGTAAGCTGTGCATAACCAACAAAAGGCCAAAACTAAAATATATTTCTTAAGTTTCGTCACCGCACTTATTAAAGAAGCACAAACAAATCAAAGGGAAGGTCCTGAGGAGGGCAACAAAGATGGCACCAGAATTTCTTAAGAAAGCCGAGTTACACGGAGAGGATAAATGCCTTCAATCTGCCCACCATGGAAGAGAGGAGAGTGAGGGGGATGACCTCAATCATAACCTTTAGAGTTTAAACCAGACAGATGACGTGGTCGTGAACACTTCATCTAAATATGGACATAACATGAAACTAAGCAAGACACATGTTATTAAGGATGTAAAGAAGAGCTATTATTGTATCAAGGTGGTGGATGAACGACGCATATTGAACGAGGATGTGATAAACGTGAATAGGATACAGGTATTTAAAAGATTTTACGAACGGTGAGAATGGTCGACATAAGGGGCCCCATGAGTGTCAAAACTCCCTTCCCCGTACAGTACAAACAGGTACTTTCCCACACACACACACCATAGAGAAACAAACAGCACATGATAATTCATTACGATATATTAATGACACAATAATCAATACAAGATGGGCTATGCCTAGGGAGGAGACGGGCAAGGTAAAGAGAGAGAGAAAAAAAAGAAAATTCCCCACAACCCATCCCATCCCATCCCCCCAGTACACAATTATACAGCACCGCCGACGACCAGATGAGGACAGGATAGGCACAAAGAGGCCAGATCACAGTAAAGCTGATAGACGCAAGCACATTCACCTCCACTCCACATACTGCACGCACCCGCCCCCGGTGGGGGTCGTAGGGGGGGCACCTCCTCTTCCACAAAAACAGAGTCGGCTGTTGACACCCCACCATCCACCGGGGGAGGGGAGGGAGAGGGGAGGGGGTGGGGAAAAGCAGTGGACGACCTCCTCACGCCAGGAAGACCCCCCTAGTTGACACAAAAGACGACGATAGTGTTGCGTCCAGCCGACTGACACCAAAGGGAAGATTCATGTGAACGTTGGAGCGATAAGCCTTGCCCAGCCGCACTCAGCTTTAAGCAACACCATCTAACAAATAATGGCAAGCACATCCGCACGCAGACACCGCTCGCCACAGGAACTGACCATTTTTACCCACCACCACGACCGAATGCATGATCCCAACCGTCACACAGCCAAGCCAAACAAAGTCACGTTCAGAATATCGACACCTGAAGGAGTTCCTCCGTATGTGTGTGTGTGTGTGTGTGTGTGTGTGAGAGAGAGAGAGAGAGAGAGAGAGAGAGAGATTTACGGATCAAAGAGGAGAGGCATAACCGCACATGTCACTATCCTGGGGAAAGTTTCACTAAGTCCACTTAACACTGTAAGTTTGGTGGTAGGGACGTGGCTGGCGCGGAGCAGTTCCCCGGGGCACACATCCACCTCTTCCTTACCATGAGCCGCGACGGGAACAACCTCACCTTCACGCATGCCCCACCACAACACACCTCCCCTACATCCTTATACTACTGGATACACACACACACACACAGACACACACACACACACACACACACACTTTCAAAAAAAATAAACACGATCATCATAAAACAAATATACAAATACAGACGAAGGCAACGCACACACATACAACCATCACTCCAAGACCATGCTATGGGATGGAGTACGCACTAAAACATTCACACACGTGTATGTAGACACACGGTGGATGGCGAGGCTACTGTACTATGTAAATGTGAGGGAATGTCGCAAACAGCCAAAGCAAAAAAGTGAACCCCACACAACACAACCCGGACAACAGAGTAGAATATGCGCCTTCTGGTGAGGCGGTGGTGATGACAGCGAGATGCTGCACCCACAACGTCTCGTCTGCAACCCCGGCCACCAACTGATGTACACCACACCGATCACAAGGACGGCGGACACTGTACCTGTGAAGATGGCGGAGCACTGGACACTGCAACGTTTAATATTCTCCGAGGACAACAGTACGACCGGTGAGTACGCAAGTACGGCCCTCGCCAGGACGGCGTGACATTTGACTTGACCCTGAACAGTCAGGTCAAAGGCCAGACCATCATACCCCCAGGGCCGTAGTCTCGTACTCAAGGATGAAAACAAAATGAAGAAAAATATTTCGTCGAAGCAGGAGCCAGCCAGTCCAACAAGCACAAGGGCAGCGGCGAGGACGGTCCCCTCCTGGCGCATATTGGCTGGGACAAGTTTTTACCCGGGCCTCGCCACCACCACACCTATTAATCCCCTGGTTACATGGCGCACTACTGCCACACGCCGCCCTCACCCTCCTCGCTCCTCAACATTCACACCTACAGCCCCAACCCCGCCCGCCATCCAGACTACTAAGTATACATCCCCCTGTACGGTATACGCCGACCTGACAGCACCCCTGCTTCGCCCGACATCCTGTGAGACACGGAGAACCTCGGCTATGATGAATAAAGACCTCCGCCACTGGCTCCGACATACCACCACACACAAGAACCTCCGGCCAGACCCGACAAGCATAGGACAAGTAGCTCCCTGCTACTCACCCGTGGCCCTACCAGCCTCCAATCAGCAGCTCCCATCACCCCAGGCACTCGGGTTGGACCCGAGTCTTGTACACCCACCTCGCCGGTTACAGCTGATGGCTCGCCTCGGATAAGTCATCCCAAAACCTGCCTTCAACCGGGTCACACAAGACGCTACTGCCATACTGACGAAGACCAGGCCCTCCGGCTGCTGCTACAAGGTTAACACTTAAGCCACGAGTTGGGGTTTCTCGACATCGATTATATACAAGAACTTCATTCGATACTTTTTCGATATATCGACTGATGACGACCGTGAGAGCAGACAGTTACCTGGTAGCCAGGGGCCGCCAGCCACATGTGGTACACGAGCAGCACCACCACCAGACTGTCCCAGCCTTAGTTAGCTACGTCTACTACGTCTTGCTGGCTCTCATCATTCCCTATATTACATGTCTCTCATCTGATGACTTACTTATGTTCTGGAAATATAATCGCCGTTGTGTTTTGCTTCCTTGATCAGTAAGTAGAGTCTTAACGTTCGTAATATCGTTCTCCTCCCGTTTTACCCGAGATATATCCGATGAATGTTAAGTTCTGAAACACCGCATCTGGAATAAAGGTGTTGAAAAAGCTGTATGTACGACTGAGTTGAAATAAAACAATGTTCTGCTTCATATGAAACCCAGGATGACTGCCGGTCTGGCCGGTGAAGGAAGGGCAACGGGATGCACGGTATACACGTGCACCGGCAGCATCTACTGTTCTTAACAAACACATCGACATGACTAGACTCAACACTGGTCTGCTGGCTTTAGTAATGGTGGAAACATTCACCACATCACGAGGAAAATAAAAACCTATATGGAATTATACTTAGTGAAGGATGGACCCACATACACTATGTGCAAGGTTTACATGATACACATCTTAACACATGTGTTAGTGTACCTACAATAAATGGTACAGACATCGACTCATCACTGTGCCTAAACTTTATCAAATGAAATGTCGGCAAAATGTTAATGTAGAGTGAATATCGATAAAGATCGTGTCGATTTATCGGTCATTTTGGTACGTCGAATTTCCACCACATTTCATACATGGACGACATGCATAGGTTATAACCCCTTAAATCGATACATCGATCCACCGACGAGCTCGAGAGGCAAACACACACTAACTTACGGGCAGCACTACATTAGCACCCGTGTCTTGAAGTTGTATGGGCGAGACACGTCGACCTTCTAGCTACCAAGAATTAAGACTCTCCACACCCAGCTTGCCCCTGACACCTGGCCATCATTTTCCTAATTGTAGCCCAGACGGCAGGAGGAGCACCTGTACGCCCTAAGCATGGCCGACTGCAGCCATGCCCTTCAAGAACCTACTGCCTCAAGGGGTCTCATGTTGTACCCCTGCTCCCGAGCGGAGAGCAGCCTCGAGCCGTCCCCTGGCGTCATGAAGGACCATGGATCATACCTAGACAACCTCACACATACTCAGGCACTTTTTCTCTACAGGGAGATAATGGCCCGGTCATCATCTCCCATCTAGTAATCATACACGGTGACATGAACTCTGAACCCTGGACCACCAGTATACCCTCAGCCCACACTGACAAATGCCCGTTACCAAAAAGCACTGCTCCATCAGAAGGTCCAGCTGCACTAAGTGGTATCACTGCACATCAGCGTCATCCATCAGAGGCCACTCGGAATACTGGCAATGCTGTAACCACTCAGACAGCAACCCCCACAACCCCATCACAAATTCCCTCACCTCCAGCACAAACAACCAACAAACAAACCATTCTACTCCACAAACTCCAGCGACAAACTAAACATATTGCAACTCAATGCTAATGTCATCGCCAACAAACACACTGAAATACTCAAGCAACACAGAGAACACAACATCCGCATAGCCATCATCCAAGAAGCCTGACACTCACACAGATCTCACATCCCACCTTTCTACAACTGCACAAAGGAGGACTCAACACACGTTCACCAGGCCACATCTTTCTACAAAACACCAGACAAAACAGGTCACAGACGAGAAGATTCAAGAAATACAACCCAAAAAACATAAAACATTCAAAACTACAACATTAAAACACATCCCCCACCTTGTGAAGTCTCCGTGGGTCTCCACCCCAGCAGCCCGAGCTAGGCCCAGGCTGATGGATTGGGTCGTTGGTCGACCAAGTTGTTGGACGCGGTAACCCTCAGCCCACACAGCCCTCACAGCCGGGTTGGTATTGTACATTTTTTCTTTCTTTACGCTAGAAGCTCCAGTCACGGACTGAAGTCCACAACATGACGTGCATTAATTGACATGTAAAAGAGGTTAATAAAACGGGAAAAGATAGAGAAGGGAAGTATTTACGAATTTTGGAGGAAGTGAAAATGAAAAAAAGAAAAAAAAAATGCCTGATCATAGTTACTAGGAAAGACATGACACGGGAGAGAGTTATCAAAACGGCCCACCCTGGAGTTGCCAACAGCCACATAGTAATCATCCAAGTATTGTGTGGTCGAGCTAGCGGTACGAACAGACTTGCAAGCCAGTTCTCGGGAACAAGAACCAACATAATACCTATAGAAGAGGGGAAAGTGAACCAACACTGCGGCGAAGGGCAACCGGGTCAAGTTTTGAAGTTAGCCACATGATAAGTCTGACCGCTTTCGACTCCAACTCTGTCGAGTAAGACTGCAGAGCTAGAACTCCACGTAAGAACGGATCAATCCTATGTAAAATCGGAGGAACAACAGTGTTAGGATGAAATGAAATTTTGACATCAAAGCAGAACTCCCACTTTCCTAAGAGACAGACTTAGCCATTTCCAGTATGTGGGGTTTCTAAGATAGGGTTAAGAATTGGAATTACATAACCATCGAAGGAAAAAGTTGAGAAATATCAGGGAAATGTTGACTCCTTTTGAGTGAGCTATTTTATGAGACAGTACTCCAAATAATGCACACTCGCATATATATATATATATGTGTGTGTGTGTGTGTGTGTGTATATATATATACTTGTTCGCCGTTTCCCGCGTTAGTGAGGATGCGCCAGTAACAGAGGAAAGGCCGCACCCGCTCACACCCATTCTCTATATACAGCAGACTAAGCCAACTACTCATTAATCGACCAGCGCCTGGGAAGGATAACCAGCTGAGTTGGTTACGCGCCGACTGCCTCGCCCAGGATTCGAACACGGGCGAGGACGCTCGTGCCTAACCCCAATACCACGGACGGCTCAGTCGACCAGCTTAAGATATAATCTTTCGTTGACCTTAGTTCCTGAAGTGTCCAGGCTCACTTCTGAACAATTTTGCGACCCTAAATTTAGTTGCTCTGGCGTCCTGATACTGAGTTTGGCACAGAAAACAATCCAGGTGGCTTGTCAGGCACTACCAACCCACAAACTGTCGCCGAGCCTTGCTGCTACTAACAGGGTCAGCAACGGTGGCATGGCTCACTGTGCAGTCAGACAGACAGAGCCCCGAGTTCTCCCACGTCCCACAATCTGCCAGATCCGATATTCACTGGGGTCACAATGTAGAAGACCAACGAGTTCTCCTTCCTATGGCTCAGAGGTTCCCCTCTGTGGACCTTAGACATGCATTCACATAACATTCGCACAAATTCAAAAGAAACGAAATACCCGAGAGTAAGAGCAACAGACGATGCATTAATGCACGACTGTACAACTTGAAGACAACGGCAAGACTCTCGAGAATGAGGGCCAGGCGATCATTCCCGTGACGCGTACTGTCGTGCACAGGAGAGCAACGTAACAAAGCCTTGCTACACACAGGCGCTGGGCGTGGCTATGATCACAGTGGTGGTGGCCATGGAGTACGACAGAGGCAGCCATCCACTGGTGGGGGTACAGTGGCGCAGGGTATGTCCCTCCCAGCAGCAGCATTAGGACACTCCTGCCCAGCAGTGTAGTTTTTGCTCCTTCAGGAAACTCTTGGGCCGTGAGAAGGCGCTACCGCGTCACTGTAGCAACTCCCTCCCCCCTCCTCCTCCTCCTGAAGTTACCCACCCCACCCTAATCTCACCCCAAGCCCTCCTGCCCTCTCAGATGACAACCACGATAACAAACTAGAGCAGTGAGTGTTGCGGACAAATCCACCGTCCGTAACACTATATTGGTACGTGCAAGTGGTGAGGGGCCACCGCAACCAACATGAGTCAACAACAAACATTTATCTCCCCAGGCAACTACTGAGCCACTTGAGTACGACAATATACCTCACCGAGTACCATCACAACCCTCAAGTACCAGGACTCAAGGGAGTAAATAATCGTACTCAGAGAATTAATAAACCATTATAGGAAGAATTCCCAACCAGAGAACGATACAATTTCGGCATTCATGTAGTGAAGGTCATTACAGGAAAGGAGTCAACTTTATCAACGGAAGATGATGCCTTCACCTGACCCTCACGAATCTCCCTAAATTCCAAAACTTTCGAAGCAGTGGCTACTGGTGCCCAGCGTACGGTGGTGGTCGGACCAGCCAAGACACGCAGCATCTCGGTACTGACAACCACCCACAGAACAACACAAGCACAACAATGTATAGAGCGAGGATGAAGACGGGACAATTCTGTATGAGCACTGGAACGGGATGAAGGACTCGGTTTATAAAGATATAAAAACGACACATACACGAACTCGCCATCAAACATACAAGCGGGAAATGAAAACTGGTGCAAGTCCACATCGACTGGGGGAAAAAATCAGTTTGGAAATAGAAAAGCATCTATTACTCAGAGGGGGAGGGAGGGAGGGAATGACTGCGGCTGGTGTCACACAAGGAGGATAAATAACCAAGGGCCACACGAAAGGAGCTCAGGGAGCAGTAGCAAGGATGGAACCTGGGAGACGCACACCCGGTTATAACACTGCCTCCTCATGCCCGCCACAAGGTAATGCACCACCACTGTGGCACCCCCAAACACTCAGCACCAAATACTT
>JAUUDZ010048890.1:0-10538 GCA_032361705.1 Panulirus versicolor | reverse complement strand
CACTTTTTTCATGAGTCCCAGAACTTTCACCCCCTCCCCCACCCCACCCTGTGACTCACTTCCGCTTTCATGGTTCCATCTGCTAATGAGTCCACTCCCAGATATCTGAAACGCTTAACTTCCTCCAATTTTTCTCCATTCAAACTTACATCCCAATTAACTTGTCCCTCAACCCTACTGAATCTAATGACTTTGCTCTTATTCACATTTACTCTCAACTTTCTCCTTTCACACACTTTTCTAAACTCAGTCACCAACCTCTGCAGTGTCTCACTTGAATCAGCCACCAGTGCTGTATCATCAGCAAACAAAAACTGACTCACTTCCTAGTCCCTCTCATCCACAACAGTCTGCATACTCGCCCCTCTCTCCAAAACTCATGCACATATCTCCCTAACCACCCCATCCATAAACTAGTTAAACAACCATGGGGACATCACACACCCCTGCTGCAAACCGACATTCACTGGGAACCAGTCACCCTCCTCCCTTCCTACTCGTACACATGCCTTACATCCTTGGTAAAAACTTTTCACTTCTTCTAGCAACTTACCTCCCACACCATATACTCTTAATACCTTCCACAAAGCATCTTTATCAACCCTATCATATGTCTTCTCTAGATCCATAAATGCTGCATGTAAATCCATCTTGTTTTTCCAAGTATTTCTTACATACCTTTTTCAAAACAAACACCTGGTCCACACATCCTTCACCATTTCTGAAACCACACTGCTCCTCCCCAATCTGATGCTCTGTACATACCTTTACCCTCTTAATCAATACCCTCTTGTATAATTTGCCAGGAATACTCAACAGACTTATGCCTATGTAGTCTGAACACTCACCTCTATCCCCTTTCCCTTTGTACAATGGCACTATGCAAGCATTCCACCATTCCTCAGGCATTGAAAATCCTTACCAACCAATGAACAACACAGTCACCCCGTAAAGCTTTCTCTGCCTCTTCTCTGTTTACCAAACCATTCTCCCTGACCCTCTCACTTCACACACCACCCCAACAAAAACACCCTATATCTGCCACTCTGTCATCAAACACATTCAACAAACCTTCAAAATACTCTCTCCTCCTCACTTCATCATTACTTGTTATTACCTCCCCACTTTTCCCCTTCACCGTTGTTCCCATTTGTTCTCTTGTCTTATAGATGTATGCACATCTATAAGAACAGATGTGTTTTTTTTTGTCTTTTTTCTGGTGCTGCCTCACTAATGTGGAAGCAGCGATCATGTATGAAAAAGAAAAGAAAAAACCTCGTACGTATGGTTGCAGTAGGTAAGCTATGAGCTTTACCAGTGTTCCTTTCTTGTACATTAGAATGCAGTTGGTTTCATTAATTTCATTCAGTTTTATTGAATATTTTTTTCATACTGCTTGCCATTTTCTGCATTAGCAAGGTAATGTCAAAAACAGATGAATGACCCATAGAGGGATAATTCCCCCCTTGGCTCCTTGCTCTGTTCCTTCTCCTGGCAAGTAATACAGGAAGGATTCCCTGTCACCTGCCCCTGCCAGTCCTAGCCACCTTTTCCAACACACTCGGAATGTGTAGGCTGTATTCTTCTCCCCTATCCCAGGAATGAATTATGATTATAATTATATAGATTGCATTTAAAATATAATTATATTTGTAATTCCTGATTTTGTACTACATTCAGGTATACCAGATCCAAAGTACTAAGGAACAGCAGATCTTTGGGCTGGTGAAACATTTATTTAAAGAATCCATACTCTAAAATGTAGGCTTAGCAAGTAAAAACATATTTAATGGTTCCTCTACAATTGCAATGTTGTATTTTCACAAACTGAAATAGTTTCATCCTTATGAGTAGGAAAGTTGATATGCAGGCATTATTGATTTACATGCTCATTGATAGGTGTGCACAAGAGAGAATCCTGTTTGTGAATACTGAGAGGGCCAACTGGTGGGATGTCTCATCATTAACTGGAGGAGGCGAGGGTGAAGATTTGTAAAGGATTTTGGAAAAGATATGGGTAAGAAGAGGATTGTTAAAGTGAGCGAGCATGGAAAAAAAGTCAAGAAATACCAGGAAAGATTGGACTCCAGTAACCTGCAGCATTGTGTCTCAGGCTGTCTTAAGGGAAAGCGTTTGTTCTTTACTTGTCCTGGCTGCCACTTCTTTCTGGGAATTTTACTTTTGTGTACTTTGTTTCATCCACCTTTGCTTCAAGATGGTTGGCTCATATACTTTTCTTCTGAGGAGAATTCTCATCTGGAAGCAAGAAAATATGGGTACACGTGAGATTTGTAGGCTTCTTCCTGCAACACCTCATCAGTGCCTTGCCTCATGCAGATCAAGACCCTATGGATCAAAACATGACCAAGAATACTTCCAGAACCTTGCCTAGCTCTATCCCTAAAACCTCCTTGTGTCTACAACCTTCTCTCCCCCTCCCTCATTAGCATAGTATGAGGAGTTACATACACCTTCATCACTCAGCCTTTCAAAGTATTACACTATCAGCATTCTGATTTTCATCACCTCCCACATTTCTTTTGAAATGTTGATGCTAGAGCATACTTTCTACAAGTTCCCTGCTAAGCCTCCTTTCATATACTGTGTTTGCTCAGTTTTTGTATGATGCAAAGTTAAAGTAACTAGAAGCTTTTTCGAGAAATGTCATATGTCAGGGTAGTGGATGAAAAGAAAGTGCCTTTAGAGAATATTTCCTTTGTCAAAATGATGGATAAATAGCAATAGCCTGGTTATAAGATTAGAAATGCTGACATCTTATGAAAGTTTAAAAAGTTGTGATGGCAAAGCCCAATAGATGGGTCCCAACAAATTTTGAACTCCTTACCTGTTCTGCACAGAGAAATGAAATTAGGCATCTAAACCATGAGGTAGACCTATAGAGGTCAAAGAGGCTGATGGTCAGAGAAAGACAAAAAAAACAAATCCAGTTTTCAGCCAGAAGAGCGCAATAGGCCTGCAGTGCCTGTGTGACACAAACACACAGTGTATATATCCATATGGATAGAGAATTCAAATCACATAAAAAGTGGAAAATTACCTGTATGTGAAAATCTGTTCTTCCATAAATTGTATATAAAATCACTTGACTAAGTAAACAGCTGAAATCATATTAGAGTAAACCCTTGATTTAACGGATTAATAGGGGAAAAGGGTTTCCGTTAAATTGAATGTTACATACTTCTATGCCACATATAAGTTCACATGCTTTCTTTTAACTCCTCTATCACTTGATGCCATTTTGAATTGGAAGGATTGCAAGATCATTTAATGATAAAGCCACAATTCTGAAATAACAGAAACACTCCATGTACAACCTGACTGCATGATAGCTTGAGACAGACTGAGACCGAAACAAAGTGTCGAAAGCGAGTCAACCCCACGCTACCAAAAACAAGTGTGATATGAAATGCATATGGATTGAGATTTTTATTTTTTAATTGTGAAAATTTTCATTGATTACTTGTCTGGTCCATTAAATTATTATTAATTACATGTCTGGTCCGTTTAATCAGAAATCTGTTATATTGGGGTCCATTAAATCGAGGGTTTACTGTATTATGAAAGAATATTTTGATACTAATATGCATTGTGTAAATTGAGTCATAGGACCAGGGCCCATTGAGATGAGTGTGGAAAAAGTGGTTGCTGTCTGGGAGGATAAATGTCTTGGTTAACTTTGGCCTTACTCCTTAGCTGTTAGGATTTAGACCAGTGCAGAAGGAAAGAAAGAAGAGCACTCACTTCCTACCCCAGAACTCCCTTTTGTTTTAATGAGGCTTCCAGAGCACTCAGGAAGCTGTCCATGTCCAGTGGTCAGGACCATGGGTTGTAAATTGTTGTGAATGTGTGTGTGTATCTGCAGAGAATGCAGGTCAGTTGAGTAGTAAGTCTTTCATGTCTTTTATGGTAGTTTAGTTGCGTCTTGTGCATGAAGAGCCTTGGAATGTATTAATACTGTTTGTGTTGCTATAGTGATGGGTGATGCCCAAAATGTAGATGGGAGAGTGACTATGAGTATGTCTGTAAAATAGAAAGAGAACAACATTGTATAAAGGAAGGTTAAAGGGAATTGATGCGAGGAGAATTAATGAAATAGGAAGGTTTTACTCCCCCCTCCCCCCATCCTTTTAAGCTGAAATGGCACAGGC
The DNA here is from genome assembly GCA_032361705.1 of Panulirus versicolor. Classification (NCBI taxonomy): domain Eukaryota; kingdom Metazoa; phylum Arthropoda; class Malacostraca; order Decapoda; family Palinuridae; genus Panulirus; species Panulirus versicolor. The sequence continues at coordinate 6,369 of JAUUDZ010048890.1, read as the reverse complement.
AAGTAAATGCCCTAATCAGGTTATCTCATTAGTGCCGTATATAAATGCTATCCTAAGCTGGTGCCCATTTTATAGTCTGACCCCTAAGAGGGATGAACAGCTGAGTTGACCATGGTCTGACTACTGCAATCAGTATTTGAATCTATGAGCTTGACCCCTGGGTGGCCCTTGAATGGTTCATTGTCAGCAGTGCAAGCCACTACACCATAGAGGTACTTAAGATTTATTTTTTAAAGTTGAAATAAAGGGGGAAGATGAGCCTTTCCAGATGTTTTATTAGAGAGATGAAGGATGAGCCACCCCCAGATTTTTTAACAGATAGGTAAAGGATAAGCCACTCCAGATGTGTGAGGAATATTTCATACTTGGGCAAGTAAAACCCTTGTAGATATGAAATAGCTGCTTGTAAGAAAAGTAATTAGGGCAGGAGTTGGTGACAGAGTTAGGAGAAAGTTGACAGTAAATGTGAATAAGAGCAAGGTTATTAGGTTCAGTAGTGTTGAGAAACAAGTTAGTTGGGATGTAAGTTCGAATGGAAAAAATTGGAGGAAGTGTTTTCGGTATCTGAGGGTGACCTTGGCTTCGAATGGAACCATGGAAGCGGAAGTGAGTCATAGGGTGGTGGAGATGGTGAAGGTTCTTGGTGTGATGAAGGATGTGTGTAAAGAGAGAACATTATCTAGGAGATCAGAATTGGATATATTTTGAATGGTTAGTAGTTCCAACAATATTATATGGTTGCTAGGCATGGGCTATAGATAGGGTTGTACAGGGGAGGGTGGGTGTGTTGGAAATTAAATGTTTGAGGAAAATATTTGGTGTAAGGTGTTTTAAGTAATGAAAGTGTGAGAGAGAGGTGTGGAAATAAAAAAGCGTGGTTGAGAGAGCAGAAAAGGGTGTGTGGAAATGGTTTCAACATATGGAGAGAATGAGTGAGGAAAGGCTGACAAATAGGATATAGTTGTCAGAGATAGAGGGAACAAGGAGAAGCAGGAGACCAAATTGGAGGTGGAAGGATGGAGTGAAAAAGATTTTGAGTGATTGAGGCCTAAACATGCTGGAGGGTGAAAGATGTGCAGGGAATAGAGTGAATTAGAACAATGTGGTATACTGGGATCAACATGCAGTCAGTGGACTGAACCATGGCATATGAAGTGTCTGGGTTAAACCACGGAAAGGTCTATGGGGCTTGGATGTGTAAAATGAGTTGGAAAGAGTTTCCCAGTTGATATTGTTTTAAAATGTGTATGTATGGAAATGTAATGAAAATCAGTGTTTGGAACTTTCTGTTAAGTGAATGACAAAAACCTCATAGTTAGTGTCATAATGAAAGTATATATTCAGCCGTGGTTACCAATAGAACAGGAGTATTTGTACAGGGTGGGCCAAAAGTCGCTGTTCACCTGTAGGACAAATGATAAAACTGCTTCATTCTTAGGATTGTAACTTGTTACAACAAATGGCCTACCTGACTTTTGACTCAAAACTGACTGACCTACTCCTCGTTCCTGTCTCCATTCTCTTGTCCTTCTTCCCTTCGTTCCTCAAGCAGTCATTTCATTTTTTTTTTTTCTTTTTTTGAAAGGAGGATTGTCTGGATGCTAGCATGCGTTTATGTGAAAATGGTTTTGTCACTTGAGGCCAAGTGTTTTTGTTGGAACAGGTGATACATTGTGCAGACCAGTATAAAGACAAAGTGTGACAGAAGGTTACTGAAAGGCAAGCCAGTGCTCCCATATCACATCGCATTGCAGTGTGGCAGTTAATTGCCAGTCTCATGAAACTGGATCAGTTGTGGACGTGCCGAGATCTTGCAGGTCAGCAGTATCAACAGAGGATAGCATATTGGATATTTTGGATTGCATGATGCAAAGCCGGACAAATTTTTTTAGTAAATTGGCGCACCGGATGGGCATCTCAATTTGGCGCACACGTTAAATGCTGAAGAAGCAGTTGTTCCTGCTTCCCTACAAGATGACATCAGTGCATTGATTAAAAGAAAGAGACAATATCAAGCATGTTGAATATTGCCAATGGAAATGATATTCTGGATGTCACATTCTTTACTGATGAGGCATGCACTCATTTATGCAGTTATGTCAACACCCAAAACAGCTGTGTTTTGTTGGTGATTAATGTGATTGAGATCAAAGGAACATCTTTAGATTGTCAAAAGGTTTTTGTGTGTTGTGCTATATCACAAAATCAGATGATTGGCCCTATATTCCTTAATGACTCATTCAACTAAGAACACTGTTGTGAATTGATTCTTTACCCCTTCATTGCACATTTAAATGAAAATGAAATTGCTTGTGGCTGCTGTAACTAGACAGTGCTACTGCATACACAGCTTGTATCTCCATGAAGCTGCTACCTGATGTATTGAGGGACAGAATGATTTTAAAGGACATGTGGCCACTATGGTCATCAGATATTATACCCCCTGATTATTATCATTGGGGAGCAGTAACAGACACACTTTACTAATACAGTCCTCATACCTTCCTTGAACTGGAGGAAACCAATGTAAATTTCATCAGGAACATCTATCAATTTGATTTGATGCATGTCTTTGTAGATGCAATAAGATGTGTAGATGAGTGTCTACAGGCATGTAGGTACCATTTCCAACAGTTGTAAATTAAGCATGAGAAATGTATTTGCATGAATATACAGAGATACCCTGAATATGCTTAACCTTGATAGGTGCACAGTGACTTTTGGCTCACCCTGTATTTGAGACCCTATTAAGAAGTGAGGTTTGTGCTTATATAAAAAGTAGTAGTGCTGTTAGGCAAGACTTGTCAGCACTGGACATGTGCTACAGCACATGCTTCAGTCTCTGTAATATGCTCTGATTGGAAGTTTGTTTATCCCTGTGTAAGGTGAGTGTTGCATTAATTGTTTTTAAGTCTTTATTTTTCTTACGAAATGTTTTTTCATTTCATGATAGCAAAATTGTTTTTCTGTTGAAAGAAAATTGGTAACCACGACATCAGCGTTCCATTGTTGATTTGGGGATTGCATTACATTTTCATGAAAATACATACAAAAGAGCAATAAGTTATAGATTTTTTTTTTTTTTTAGATAACCCGGACTTGAACAGTATTACAGCTGTATTTCACGAGCTTTATTGCAGTGCTCTTGAATATTCATGATCTTTAGTGGTATGTAGAGTTTAGGGATACTGGTAGTTTTCAGAACTAAGCCAATTTTTTTTCTGAACTTTATTATAAAACACAGGATTAAAGATATTTTATCGTAGTACTACTTTTAACACAAATGATAATTGTAAAATCTGTTTGAAAGTGGCAGTGTTAACCCACCATGTCTCATACCTAGAAAAGAAAATATATATATATATATATAAAGGAACACCACCGAATTTCTGGCAACTGATGGTTCGGCACCTTCTTTAGTCCGGACAAAATTATGAGGGAACTTGAAATTTCCGCGGCTACCAGACTAGTTGACTGGGTGGCCAAAGATGGTGTTGTGTGTAGGGTGCGCTATTTACATTCTTTACACTGCACTTGTTGGTGATGAAACTGCAATTGTGTGAGATTCTTAGCTTATTTTCTTAGATTTAACCCTAGCTATGGTTTCTAAGATGTGAGTGTCAGTCTTGGTGTCAAATCTAAACACCAGTCCATATCAATCCAAGATAAAGTAAAACTAAAAAAAACTAGATTGTGGTGTTTTGATGCATAAGCTGTGTGGCATCTACAGTATTGGTTCATCAACTGTTTGTGATATAAGGAAGCAAAGGGAGAAAATATTGAAATTCTATGTAGACAGCGATTCCAAGAAGCAAATGAAGATTAGAAAAATTATGAAAGATGGTAAGAGTACTGAGCACGATCGAGTGATGATGGAATGGTTTCGATAACATTGGAGTGATGGAGTGGACTTGTCAAGTAGCATGATAATGGACGAGACTAAGTTGTCCCATAAAGAACTTGAATTGCAACATGAGCGTGATAGTGAAGGATGGCTTCAAAGATTCAGGAAGCATCATGGAATTTCCATGAATAAAGTGTGCGGAGAAAAGCGGTCTGCAAACCATGAAGGAGCTGCTGAGTATGTGGACAAATTTGTGAAACTCGAAGCTAATGAGCACCTCAGGCCTGAGCAGGTGTATAATGCAGACGAAACTGCATTATTCTGGCGATGCACACTTGGGATAACACTAACAACAGAAGACGAAGAAGACCCCACAGGATTCAAACACTTTAAGGACAGACTTACCATCTTAGGGTGCTCAAACGTTTAGTATTTGTTTAATATAAATTTCTAGCAGGCCATGGTATACCTTAGACACATGGAAGATGTATGATTAGTGGGTTAGGAGTGCATTGATGAATTATTATTATGTTACCACAGTTGGTCTAGCAAAATGTTTAATCCGGAAAGGCTTTGGAACCAAGAGTGCCAGAAAATCGGTGATGTACTTGTATTCATAACATTTTTGAGGTACAAATAGGGAAGCAGAATCCTATTGGAAAATATTAGAAATATATGAAAATTGTTTTTTATTTGAGAACAACCTAAAGTTAACAAGGAATTGCGTAATTAGAAAAAAGGCTCAAACTTTGCAAATGTTTACTGTAACAGGAAATGTCAGAAGTGCTTCACAAGCAAATGGTATGTATTATTTATTTGCTGCAGACACCCATCATGTTACATTTGTAGATCTTGAATGGGAATCTGAGGCCGATAAGGAAAAGTTTGTGAAAGCAGAGGCCTATGAAGCCAATTGGATTGCTCTCAATTACAGCATTATCCATTTTAAGTTTTTTCTGTTGCTGTTTTGGGAGTGAGGTTCTCATTTTTTCCACTTTTAGAAGGAGAGTCCACTATTGAAAATGATTTTGAAATTGGGGGCAGGGTACTTCAACCTCAGACATGAGTGCAGAAAGGAACTTGAATCTGATTTTGGTATGAAGGGAATGGAAGAAAGTGATGGCTAGATAAGTTCAAGCACAGATATGAGTGCAGGAAGAGACAGAGACGTTGACTCAGGTATGGAAGTAAAAGGAAATGAAGAAAGTGGAAGCCTCTCTCAGGTGTGGCCTAAGTGTACAGGTGTGGAGAATGTGAGAGGTTACATTGAAAAAACAAGAAATTCATTGGGTCTGTAGTTACTCTGCGAATGGAATTTGCTTGTATGGGAAGACTGTTATATCATACTGGGGGAAATGTAGGTTTAAATGCCTTAGAAAATGTTTGAACTGGCTTAGAAAGGTAAAATGCTTCTCTTGGGAGGGATGTAGATTTTATTACCTTGTATAAAATTTTGCAGATTATTACTGGAGTTTAGGCAGTGCTTGAATCATATCCCTGGTTTGAATTGGAGAACAAACCCTTTTATAGACTGAAAGAGTAACGCAGTATTTGCTGCCTTCACTAAAACACACACTGAAGTCCGTAAGGACAGCAAAGTGTGGATATGCGACAGGACTAAATCATGTAGAAGAGTTAGATTGCATATAACAGGTATGTAACACTTGAACTCCTGGGATATCTAGTATAAGCACTTGTCATGACTGAGAATAAAGAAGGAACATAGAATCCATGTAACCCAGTCCTAATGTCCTTTTTTTTTCTTTGGGATTACATCTTGCCACCCATTATAGATGCAGTCAAGAAACAACTTTGTCCTTGAAACTGCCGACACTGTAAGCTGCTTAGATAAAAAGCTGCAAAATAAGTTATTCAAAGTGCCAAATATTTAATCTTAACCTAATATATGAACACCATATCAAATACCTTGTAATCTAATCATGACCTCGATGAAGTAAAAACAAGTTTGGATGCTAAACCACTTGGGCCAAACACACATACCCATGGGGGTGTATTAAGTAAAGTTTTAGAATCAAACATGAAATAGAAGAATATGATGAGTGAGATGTCTGCTACACAGTGGAAAACCCTGCCGAATGCTGTGACCACTTAGGTACTCCAAACACACAACCGATTTCTACCTGGGAGAAGATAGTGCAAAAGGCCTAAGGTAGAATGAGAAAGAAGCTCTTTACAAAAGGTAAAAAAGAATACAGACCTGTAGAAGCCACAGCTCACCCAGTAAAAAAAAGACATTCGATGTATTATTGAAAGTAGACCATAAACTCAAAATGTCATGGAAAAAGCAAGAAAAGGAAAGAGTCATTAATGAAGTAAGGAATGACCCAAAATACTTTTACTCGTATGCACAATGCAAATTGAGGACCACATACTCCATTGGTCCCCTTCAAACAGTAGAAAGTATTTTTACAAATGAGTACCAGGAGATGAGTAAGATTCTAGGCATGAGCCTAACATAAACCCACATTCGTTTTCTACATTCTATAATTATGATAGTTTAAGAA
>JAUUDZ010048879.1:0-10538 GCA_032361705.1 Panulirus versicolor | reverse complement strand
TCTATTGATTTCCTATCAGCATTTTACCAGTATTAACGCTAACCCCAAATTTGCCTTGATATTCATAACCCTCACCACTATCACCATGTAGACCTAGAGCCAATACCTTCAGTACCAGACATGTGACATCATTATAAAAGTTTGAATCTGCTCCCAATTTTCACGTTTCCAAGGAAAACTAACATTATCGCGTTGTATACAGCCTAGGAATGCACCCCTGGGCTGCCCCACGCAATGTACAATCTGGGATTGAACCATGGCGTCACACAGTGCACATTCCTTGAATGAACCAACTTCCAGCCATGCACCAAAGAAGAGTCAGCCATGCATCAAAGAGTCAGCCATGCAAGTAATTGACGCCTTAACAAAACTGCTCGACGTAACGATTACAAAACTTTGAATCGCAGGGCTTGGATGTCCAATCAGCTTACGGCTTTGGTGCAATAGAATACGTCTTCACTAGTTTAAACAAACTTGTTCACGATGTTATTCTACCAGTCTCTGGACAGCTACGTTATAACCACAGCCACTGAGCACGACGCAACGATCTTTGAACACGGCTGTACGATCTGCTACCTGTTACCATGACGTTTGCAACTCGTAAACACGACAGTACGGTCGATGAACATAAAATTATTAGCCTTCAATACGACGATTGCGACCTTTGACCTGACCCCTTTCATATTAGAAAAATCAATTGTAGACTGTTCCCTGAAGGAAAAATACAAATGAATTTTCTATCCAGCTTTGTTTCGGTGATTCGTTTGCAACATTTCCATGGTATTTCATTAAAGTCTTCCGTGTAGGATATGGGCTATTGCAAATGTTCTCTTCATCGTTCATTCGACCCCCGACCGTGAATTTCGCTAAAAAGAAAGAAAAGTAAAATACTCGTGTTAACGTTCGTGACCTATTTTATTAACGATGAAATCTACACCGCATAATAGTGCTTCTATACCTTTTTCAACAATGAGTCAATTTCAACTCTAACATTCTACTTAGCTGCCTCTCTTCCCTTCGCAAAAAAACGTATTTTCTCACGACATGCGTTACCAGACGCTTACTTCATTTACTGGGCACTCATTCAATCTCAATATCTCCTCACTTGTGCAACACTTGTTCATCAGCTACAGTGTGCCTTGTTCAACAGATACGCTCCTCATGATCGTCAATTACCTCATATTTCCGTCGCAATTCAAACCTGGCGAACAACTGTTTGGTTGCACAGCCGGGTGTGGCCCACGCTCGGCCAACGGTCACGCCCGACCAAGTAGGAAAGGCTTCGGCCTAAGGTTAATACTCGCTCGCAAGTGACGTGTCATGCTTAAAGCCAGCAGGCGATGTGAACCAATGCTTACGACCATTGAGTCATGTGAGTCACTGAATGATACCAAATGCAATGAGTCACTGTTTAGACCACCAAGTGACGTTGTAGTCACTGTTTTGGGACAACTTTGGATGTTAGTCACTGTATATTTAGGACCAACACAGGTGACGTGAGTTACTGTTCGGTCCAGCATGCGAGAGTGAATCACAACTGGGACCAACAGGTGACGTAAGTCACTGTTGAGACCAGTATCTGATGTGAGTCACTGTTAATACATAGAACATACAATGCTGGGAACCACTTTGGGAGGGAGGCGATGGTAATACTGTCTCCTGTGGGAAGTTACTTCAACCCGGACTTGTTTGCGAGTCGTACTGGAACTGCACTTCTTTTTTTGTGCCATCATTTATGTGGTATGCGCGCGCGCGCTCCTGTAATTGCATATTTGTACTGTATGCTCTCAACATGAACCATGTCAGTCGTTACTGTCATGTCATTAATCCACTACTCTCATACTCAAATCGACAACAATAAGAGGTGCAGGCCGGCTGAGACACAGGAAGTAAATTTCGTCGAAGGTACTCGTGGGCAACTACTTTTATACAAAAGAACTTCCTCACATCTTTTTTTTTTTTTTCACAAGTCTCTTGTTTAACTTCATGTTGTCCTCTGGCCTCCCTCACCATACACGTCCCGAAGTACGGTACAATCCTTGAGCACAACGGTACGATCCTTGACCACGCCGATACTATCCTTGAGCACAACGGTACGATCCTTGACCACGCCGATACTATCCTTGAGCACAACGGTACATATCTTTTTTTTCTAAAACAGTGGTACGATCCTTGGCAAAACACCAGGCCATCAAGGGACGTACCGTCGAGCTCAAGGACTAACCGTCCCGAGTAAAGGTGGGATGGCCGGAGAAGGCGAGCGGAGGCTTCTGGGTCACCTCTCCAACTTTATGGAGGAAATTATCTATTTCCGCACCTACGAGAACAAACTTTGGCCGAGTCTGCTACGGCTTCGCATACAGTTCATCCATGCATCGTTGTCCCACCCTGCCTGGCTCCTGCGGATCGATGGTCGAAGTATATATATATATATATATAATCTTACTTCGTTATCTGTCTCCTTGCTTCTGTGTCGTTCCCCAACTTCTGCCGATCGATCGTTGAAACCATCTGCCTTCTTGGCTCGCTATGCTTTCCTCACGCCTTCAGCACGAGCGTGGAATGATACATTTTGTTCATGTTTCTCCTTTTCCATTGGCGTGTCTCCCCACCCACGTTCACCAGGATGTGCTCACCTACACGCCACATTACGACCTTTAACATTTCAAAAGATCCTGGAGCTTTACAAATAAACCAGGGATGGCATGGCTAGCACCCCTGACCGCACTTGACCTTGTTTTCAATAATATCCGACTGCTGCTCGTGTCAAAGGTCAAATGGCTCTACCCTTTGACCGCCGAGTAGAATACGTTATTGAGTAATGTCAGAGGCGAATGATGGGAGTAGAGTATATTGTAAACTGTTAGAGCATACACACATATTAGTATCACACGTTCACACCGACTCCCTCCACGTAACATTCCCCCATCCCCTAGCCTTCCACAGTCACCTAACAACCACATTCATACTTGCGATACATCCCCACAGTCATGTTTGTCATACACCTCCTTCCCCCGCACTTATGACGCAACACCACACCCACACATGTAATACACGCTTTCACAGTCATCACGCTTATAATACAAGCCACTGCAATTAAACCTGTAATATACTCCTACACTCACACTTGTAACACAACCCACTGCAGTTGAACCTGTGATATACTCCTACAGTCACACCTGTAACAAAACCCACTGCAGTTGAACCTGCAATATACTCATATAGTCCTACAGTCACATATATCAACCCACTGCTGTAAAACGTGCAATATACTCCTACAGTCACACTTGTAACATAACTCACTACAATTAAACCTGTAATATAATCATATAGTCCTGCAGCCACACTTGTAATACATGCCCCTACACACACACACACACAAACACACACACTCGTTATAGCCACACAAAAGACCACTTACACCACAAATGGAATCGCGATGTGCACGCGCTCGTGATATACACATCTACACGCACATATGTTCTATCAATACATACAAAGTATTCAGGCACATTGGTTTGAATATACATGCAGACACAGTGAGCTGGGGGCATGGGGGACGAGGCGGTGGTGGTGGTGTGGGCGGAGCGTCACGGAGGTCCTCCACCACACCATAACCCCGGCCACATGCCCCACCACCCACACACCTTCCCTCCAGCCAAAATATGCCTCCCCTCCCGCTTTCCACCCCCCTCCCAACCAGACGGACAATGTATTATCCTGTCTCGGGATCGCTGGTGCCTGTTATCTAAAACCACTAGCAAGAGGCTTGGGATCTATTAAAGAACCCCTTGCTTAACATACCAAGCGCTACTTGCTTCAGGCAGTGTTGAACACATGCAACGCCACTTGGCTGTTGTATTTCACAAATCTTCATCTCTCCATATATTTATCTTCTTTCATTCTGTATTCTATATCGTACTTGGCAACTTTAACTCTTGAACAACCTCTATTCTATGGGAAGTGTTTCATTCCTCAGAGTAGTTTTTATACAGAATTTGTGCACTCTTTGTTATGATGAGTAATGGGAATACTTCACATGAGTCATTGTCCCTCCGGCAGGTGTGGGGACCAGCCATCCATCCTACCAGTGCCAGGGTCTGCCGCAGCTCCCCGCCCCCTGCGCCGCCTCCCAACACTCCACCGGAACACCACGTCCCGCCGCCAGCCCCGCCCCGCGCCGCCACCTCTCCACCGTCGCCTCAACACAAGAGACACCCTTCCAGGCGCCCTCAGCTGTCCACAAAACGGACACACACCGACAGATCCCGTCTGTTACCTATAAACCAGACACACTCCATCAGATCCCCACCGCCACCCACACACCAAACACACTCAAACAGAACCCCGCCGCTGCTCACACACAAGAGATACCCCAGCAGATGACCACAGCTGGTCAGAAGCAAGGGCTACCACCTTCACGGGTACTCAAAGACGGTCACAGACAAGAGACACCTCGACAGACCACTACGGCTGGCGACACATCAGAAACACCCCGACAGACGCCCAATTCTAGTCACAGACAAGGGTTACCATTACGGATACGAAAAGGTGGCCACAAGCAAGAGACAGCTAGACAGGCGCCCACTGCTGCCCAAAAACAAGTAATACCTACAAAGATACCCACTGCTGGCCTCAGGCAAGACCCGCCCGCAAAGAAACCCACATCTAGCTCCGAACAAGAGACGCCTCAACAGACACCCCCAGTCGGCCCTACGCAAGAGACGTGCTCACAGCTATCAAACATAAAGCTTAAACACGAGAAAAGCTCACTTCTACCCACCACTGGTTCGAAGCAAGAGGCACGCTCACAGCTGCCAAATGTTTGTCCTGAAAGGCAGACGTGCTCACGGATACAAACTCTTGCATGTAAGCAAGAGATATCCTCACGAGTGCCAACCATTGGTCCGGAGCACGAGACTTGCCCACAAATACCTGCCACCGACCTCAGGCAAGAAATCCAGGTACAGGGGCTCACCGGTGACCCCAGAGAAGAGACGCTCACACAAGTGCCAAACGTTCTATCTAAACAGGAGGCTTGTTCGGTGGTAGTAAAGGCTGGGTCTGACCAGGAAACGTGCCAGCAGCTACCTAATGCATGCCCAGAACTGAGGTTACGTTCGCAGCTTTCATCCACGGACGACAGACAAGAAACACCCGAGGCAGGAAGGAAAGGGCAGGTGTTGTCCCGGTGTTCTGCCGGCACCAGGAACTCCTCCACCTCCCCAACACTCCCTCCTCTGCCCCAGGAACTCCTCGACGATAGACGGACAAACCCGCCTGCAGACACGGGTGGAGGTGACGTCACTCCCCCTGAGAGCAGTGTGGATCACACATCAGTTTGTATATTTTCTCTGGATTTGACGGTTGACTGTGAAGACTTAAGTGAAAATGGGTTCAGTGTTGTAAATATTAAGGAACACGATCAGTGTAATCTTGACTTGACTGAAAGTGCAACAGAGAAAGAAGAATGTAAATCAAAACAAAACACGTTAAGTTGTTCTCCAGACAAAGACAGCATTGGAAGCGTTGAGTTTCCAGCAAGAAACATTGGATGTGGTTCACGTTCATTGTCTGCCAGCAGCAGTAGTGTGCGTTTTGACGAAAAATATTACGAAAAAGATGACTACGACTTTCCGGAGGAGAGATCCGGCGATGAGAGTGAAGAACGAGAGGGTAAATTCGACATAGGCATTCCCTCGATGCTCCAATACCGGTCTGATGACGCTCTCCACAAAGTGATGAATGACACAAAAGCCACACTTGACGATGATGACGATGATGATTTCATCGATATCGACTGTGATGTGAAGCCCATGGAGACGCTGAAGCGGCCGCTGGTGTATGGATACGGCAGAAGCCCCATCAGGACATTCCGAAGACCTTCAGCCCTGGAGAAGAGACTGTCGCAAGCTTCTGATATTTCCGACTACATGGAAATGCGCCTAATGCAATCTATTCTTGGAAGAGATTACAACGTAGGAGTCCAGCAGAGTGAAAGTTGTATAGACTTCCATGAAACTTACTGGGATCACTGGCAAGCCAAGAAGAGTGCAGAGGAAAGCATCAGAAACAGAAACAATGAAGACACTCTGAGTAATCGTCTTTCTAAATTCCACAAATGTCCCTCTTCGAAGTTCTGCTACGATCCAGAGGTCCTCCTGGCGCAGGTGAAATGTCCCAAGTCACTTGAAGATGCTACCTTCAAGCAATACTCTGCTTGCGTGAAGTCTCACATCTGTGATCGTTCCGGAAACGTCTACGAAGACTGAAAGGGATATGGTTTAACGAATGGGCAACCAGACTGGATATCCAGTCAACCTGAGCTTCCAGACTTGCCAAAAGAGTACAGAGAGTCGGACATGTCTTCTATGGATTACTCTAGTGAACCTGAACTTTCCAACGCTAGGAAGAGACGGCAACCTCGGCCAATGCCAGCTCAGTGCCACCCTCAGCGCGTCCATCCTTCCACTCTCAGCAATAAACGAGATTCCCTGGACTCTGGCACTTGGACCTACCTCCCGAACTCAGAGGAGTCGACTGTGGCCCCCTCGCCCCTAACCTACCATCCAGAGCCTCTCCCGCGTTCTGCCTCGTCCCTGAGTCACTTCAGGGCCGGTCTGTTCAATCCCTGGCACCACCTTCTGCCTGACGTCACGCCACCCAGGACACCCCGGCATAGTAAGTCCAGAACACCTGTTTTTCCATAATTCCTTCGTACGTTTGTACGTGTGTCACATCTTATAACGCTTAACAATATTACCACAACTCGAATTTCATATTTCAAAAGATCTTTTTACACTTTTTCCTTTTACCATTGACAGGTGTTTACTACAACACAGCGGCAGAGTTAGGGCTGAGCTCCCCTAGTGGGTCTCGTCCAGCTTCGCCCACCCCCTCCCACTGCTCCTTCACCTCAAGAACGCCCGAGCCTCATGCTCCTCCTGATAAGAAGCGGAAGCCTACGTCCGTGGCCCCTTCACCTCCACGCACACCCACCAAGAGGTCATTCCTGCCCAGCCTCTCGATGGTCATAAGGTCGCCTCTGAGGAGACAAAACCTAAAAAGTACCAAGGGAGAGGCGAGAAAAGCGGCAGGCGTGGACAAGATCGGCACACCTGTTAAACAGGGCCAGGACCAACCTGCTCCGCATGAGTCAATCAAAAATCGGCGTCTAACGACCATATCCTCCAACTCATCGTCATCTTCGAAGTCTTCCTCGTCGTCGTCGTCCGGGTCATCGGGATCGAGCAAGGATAGCGTCAAGACAGTGATCGCAGCGCCGCCACGGAGTAAGGGCGCAATGTGGCTCATGAAACACTTCGGCAGCGGCAAGAGCACCATGGCGGCGGTATGACCGCCGGGCAGGAAGGAGGGCGCGCCTTGAGCAGCATGACGGCAGCGTGAGTGCCAGGCAAACGATGAAGGCACACCACAAGCAGTATGCGTCATTTCGGAAAATCTTTTTTTTTTAAAGGGATAACAACAACCATGTGAACCTGCTGTCATCCAAATACCTTGAACAAGACGATGGGAGAGGCAGGAGCGTTTCCAGGGTGGTGTGCACAAGAAAACAAACAAGACTTGGTATGATTTCGAGAGCTCTACAGAGCAAGATGACAGGTGTGAAACTGCAGTCGACTCATCTTGATCAAGATAACAGGTGAGAAAGGGCTACTACCTTCGTCGTCATGACCAGGGTGACACAAGTCCGAGAATGTCTTCAACGTACCATAATCAAAGAAACAGATGTGAATAAGTTGTCTTCGAGGCCGCAGAAACAAACCAAGGAGATACGCAGTTGTCTTCTACACATGTTGTGATCAAGACGACATGTGTAATGTCTTCAGCAAGCCCTGCCTGACAGGTGTGAAGACAAAAATTTTTCAGAGTTTTATTTGCAAGATTGTCTTCGAAAAATTATAAAGACTACATGTGATGTCTTTTACAATGACGTAAGCAAGATGACAAATTTCAGAAGACGGTGTTGGTACAGGGTTTTGGTGGTGGAGTATAACACTACCTTAGTGGGATATAATAGCCTTTATTTTCATATATAATGATGCTTATTAGTTAGAATGCCATAATTTTTGTACTTTTTCTTCTTTGATCGTTTAAGGATTTATAAACCAAATCTAGACATGTTAAGTCATCAGTAAGAGTATAGCTTCTCCTTAGAAGATGCAGTATATTAGTCTGGTTGGTTCATACTCATCCAGAAGTTGACATGACCCTTGTATTAGCAATATATAACCATAACCCCATCAATGCACACTGGTGATATCCGCTCCCCTTTCAAATACCTGAAAGCCTTAACATATCATTACAGAACAATGTTGAAGTGTGCGTTTCAATTAACCTTACTCACTCTCTTGATTCCTGAGTTCAGTATTTGAACTAGCTCGATAAGGATGGTACAAAGTACATACATTTTCAAACCATAAGTATTACTGAACAGAATTTCAGATAGTCTGAACTGGTGTGGAAGTGAGTTGCTGCGAGTTACTGAGTTCTCAAAAGCTTACCTTCTGCCATAGGTAAAACGCTTCAGACAATAAAAAGACAGGATACCAATATGGTGGGAAAAAAAATCATAGTCCAGGCATCGTCAACACAAAGAACAGCTCCGATGAAAGGCTATTTGTACCACATGTTTTAACACTTAGTGGCTCAAGAATGCTGTAGCTGTAGTCTACTCACCAAGAACAGTCTAAGAAAGATTATATGATCAGTACACCGGAGCTAAGCGGACACAGCTGTGATCATCACCTGATGTCAATCATATTTTTCTTTTCTCAAGAAAGAGAAATGAGTGCACTGAGATACCAACTCTGGGCTTGGTTTTCTTTCATTTTTCTTTCTACATTTACCACTGCCTGTCTATGACTTCAAATAATCTAAGGGGGTCCAGCAGACATTATGCGATCCTCTTCCTGCGATGGGAGAGGTAAGTGAAGCTGTTGGGAAGGTGAACCTGAGGATGGTGCAAGAACCCAACTGGTGGAACCATTTGAGGAACGTTTGGGAACGCCACCACTGTCCTGGTCTTGGTCCGCAGTGAGAGGGTGTCCACGGGCGGCAGCTCAAATGACTCCGGCAGCCGGATGTGGCCGTCCACCACCTCTGTCCTCAAGAAGCTGACCTCAAGGATGGCCTTCCCTACACACAGGCTTTCGTCTGTCGGAGTACAGATCACAGTGAACGTATGCTAAACTCTTATCAAAACAAAGGGAGCAATTCTGTCAACCAAGAAAAAAAATAATTATTCACTATATATTTCCATTTCTTATACTCACCAATACACGGAAAAACACGGCCCAAATAACATCATTCTTCTGGTACATATAAAGTCAAACGACTAGCCTTTAACAGATGGTAAACACCCGAGTGCTACATCTCAAATATCACCACAGCAGCAGCAGGTGTTCCGCTTCCATTCATAACTTCTACTAGGACATGGCGAGCACTGCTTAACGACGTGCACTGAAAACATTTTAAACGCCATCAAATCTACCAAAAACCGGTCATACTCGCATGAATGATGGCCACCGTGCTCTGACAGTTGGCAACACCTGAACTTCACCTTCTAAAGTGTAATACACGCTGATCGCCCTCCTAGCCCGTGGCAAGGGCTGATCACCCTCCTGGCACAAAGCTAACACTGAACATCTTCCTAGCACGTGGAAAAGACTGATCACCTTCCTAGCGCATGACTAACTGATCTCCTTCCTAACACACGACAAAATCATCGCCCAACAAGCAAACAGCGAACACCCATCCTCCTCCTAGCAGATGCCAAACGCCTGGACTCAAGCCTGACACAATACAAATGTTCGTTCGTTTTCCAAGGCGATAAAAATCTACAATTTTTATTGCACATGGCAAACACCCATCACTCCCTAGCACAAAAATATAATACAGCGTTCACTCCCGAAAGCCAAAACGAAAATCAATCACGCCAGCGCAAGACATTCAACAATCACCCCCGGCGTAGAAAACGCACGCATCACCCTCCCAGCTCAAAATCTAGGGTTCAACTATCAAACATAAAATACACAGTGATCACTTCTCTAGCACAAAGTATACAATGATCACCACCTACAAAATACAGTAACCACTCTCCTAGCCCAAAATACTGATCTGGCTCCTGTCGTATAATACAATTATGACTCCATCAACATATGTATGAAAGGTGTTCCTAATGCTTAAGAAATTTTGCCCTTGCGCGCGTGAAATGCTAAAAACTAGACAACAGAACTACCTTAATAAACAAACGCTCGTTAGCGAAACTATGCCCACTTTTTAGTGAGGCTCCTGAGTGTAATGCCTTAAAGCTAACTCGACCTAACTCGTGCGTGATCAGGTCCGATGCATACTCAATTGTAGCACGCAGCCTAGTCCGCTTCCCATCGATGTACGTTAACCATTCGAGAAAACATTACAAGCACCCTTAACAGCTGTTTCTCAAGTGATGACAAAACAATGCACGTCAGTGATGCAAGGCCTCAACTGCAACAAAGCAAAATCGAAGTTATCCT
>JAUUDZ010048868.1:0-10539 GCA_032361705.1 Panulirus versicolor | reverse complement strand
ATTGACAATCACAGATGAACTTGTAAACCACGAAGGAAAAATCAAAGCAGGAAAATTTGCTTAAGCACTTTTGTGTATAACACATCTTTAGAATCAAATTGAGAGTGGTGAGAATAAGTGAGCTTGGAAAGGAGACTTGTGTGAAGAAATACCAGGAGAGATTGAGCATTGAATGGCAAAAGGTGAGATCTCACGCACACGAAGCAAGGGGAGTAGGTGAGGAATGGGAGGTATCTAGGGAAGCAGTGTTGGCATGTGGCATGTAATGGATGAGAGGTGGGCAGATTAGAAAGGGTAGTGAGTGGGAGGATGAAGTAATGTTGCTAGTGACAGAAAAGAGAGGCATTTGAGCTATACTGACAAGGTAGGAGTGCAAATGATTGGGGAAAGCAACAGGAGGTCAAAAGAAAGGTGCAGTGGTTGAAAAAGAGGGCAAATTAGAATTGGGGTGAGCTGTTATCAATTAACTTTAGGGAGAATAAGATGTGGAAGGAGGTAAATAATGTGCAAAAAGACAAGTAAACCAATGGGAATATCAGTGAATGGGGCAAAAGAGGAAGTGATAACAGGTAATGATTAAGTGAAGAGGAGATGGAGTGAGTATTTTGAAGGACTGTTGAATGTGTTTGATGATTGACTGGCAGATGTTGGATGTTTGAGTCAGGTGGTATGTGAAGTGAGAAAGTCATGGAGAGTGGTTTGGTCAAGAGAAATGAGGTGGTGAAAGCAAGGTACCTGGAGTGGGCTGTATTGCAGTTGAATTTCTTCAGAAAAGGGATGACTGTGTTGTTGATTGATTGTTAAGGATTTTCAGTGTATGTATGGATCATGGTGAGGCACCTCAGTATTGGTGAAATGTGTGCATGGTGCCATTGTAGAAAGGCAAGGAGGATCAAGGTAAGTGTTCAAACTACAGAGGCATAAGTTTGTTGAGCATATCTGGTAAGTTGTATGGGAGGGTATTGATTGAGAGGGTGAAGGCATGTACAGAGCATCAGATTGGGGAAGAGCAGAGTGGTTTCAGAAGTGGTAGAGGATGCATGGATCAGGGGTTTGCTTTAAAGAATGTGTGTGAGATATACTTAGAGAGACAGATGTATGTGGCATTTATAGATCTGGAGAAAGCATGTGATAGGGTTGATAGAGATTCCTTGTGGGAAGTGTTAAGAATATATGGTATGGGAGGGAAGCTGCTAGAAGCAGTAGAAGTTTTTATCAAGGGTATAACATATAAGCATGAGAAGGAAGAGAGAAGAGTAAATGGTTCCAAGTGGAGGTTGGTCTGTGGCAGGGATGTTTGATGTTGCCATGGTTGATTAAAATGTTTATGGATGGGGTGGTGAGGGAGGTAAATGTGAGAGTCCTGGAGAGAGGGGTGAGTATGCAGTCTTTGAGGGATGAGAGGCCTGGGAAGTGGGTCAGTTGTTGTTTGCTAATGATACAGCCCTAGTGGCAGATTTTAGTAAGAAACTGCAGATGTCGGTGACCTATTTTGGAACTGTGTGTGAAAGAAGAAAGTTGAGAGTGATTGTGAATAAAAGGAGCATTACTAGGTTTTACAGGGTTGAGGGACAGGTTAGTTCGGGTGAGTCTGAATGGAAAAAACTTATAAGTGAAATGTCTTAGATATCTCGGAGTGGACTTGGCAATGAGTGGAACCAAGGAAGCAGAAATAAGTCATGAGGTGGGTGAGTAGGTGAAGGTTCTAGGAGTGCTGAAGATTGTGGTGAAAGACAGAACATTATCTGGGAGAGAAGGTACGTTTAAAGGAACAGTAGTCCCAACAGTATTATATGGATGTGATGCATGGGCTATTGATAAGGTTGTGTGGAGGAGGGAGGATGTGTTGGAAATTAAATGTTTAAGGACAATATGTGGTGTGAGGTGGTTTGGTCAAGTAAGTAATGTAAACATAAGAGAGATGTGTTGTAACAGAAAGAGTGTGGATGAGAGAGCTATTGACGGTGTACAGAAATGGTTTGGCTATATGGAGAGAATGAGTGAGGAAAGGCTGATAAAAAGGATATATGTGTCAGAAGTGGAGGGAACAAGGAAAACAGGGAGACCAAATTGTAGATGAAAGGATGGAGTGAAAGAGATTTTGAACTCTTGGGGCCTGAACATGCTGGAGGGTGAAAGATGTCCATGGAATATAGTGAACTGGAGCGACATGGTTTACAGCTGGTGACATGCTGCCCGTGAAGAGAACCAGGGTATAAGAAGCAATTGGGTGAACCATGGAAAGGTCAGTTGGGCCGGGTTGTGTATAAGGGGCTGTGGTTTCAATGCATTATACGTGACAGCAAGAGAAAGGCTGTGAGTGAATGAGACCTCTTCTTTCTTTGTTCCTGGCATTACCTCGCTAACCCCAGAAAAAGCAAACTTATGAAAGAAAGAAAGAAGTAAGGTTTGTTTGTGTGTCTGTGTAGATGGAGAGGAGGTTGAGTTATTCTAGAAGACTGTGAGTTTCCGGCAGAGGTGTGTGATGTCACCATGGCTCTTTCTTTTGTTTTTGGATGGGATAGTGAATGAGGTGAATGCCAGAGTCTTGGAGAGAGGAACTATTCAACATTCGGTTGGGTTGAAGGGCCCCGGGAGGTGAGTCTGTCATTTGCCAATGACATGGAATTGTTAATAGATTCAAGTGAGCAATTGCAAAAGTTGGTGTATGAGTTAGGGAAGGTGTGTGAATGAAGAAAGTTAAGAGTAAATATGAATTAAAGCAACATTATTAGGTTTACCAGTAGTGACAGGTTAGATGGAGTAGAAGTTGGAAAGGAGAAAAGCTGGAGGAGTTGGGCTCTTTTAGATGTCTGGGAGTGAATATGACAGTGAAGGTAACTATGGAAGCTCAAGTGAGGCATGGGTAAGATCCTAGGTGCACTGAGTAGTGTGAAAAAAAGAGGCTAATGTCAAATAGGGAAAAGATGAGTATGTTTGATGGTAAAGTAGTTCTGATAGTGTTGTATGGATGTGAGGTGGGGGCTTTAGATAAATATGTATGGAAGAGGGTGGATGTGTTAGAAATGAAATGTTGTAAGACAATACAGTATGTGGTGTGAGGAGTGTTGATTGAATAAGAAATAATAGGACAAGAGAGGCGAGGCAGTAGAGGAGTATGTATGAGAGAGTTAAAGATGTGCTGAAATGGTTTAGACATGTGGAGAGGATGAGTAAGGACTAAGAGGGTATACATGTTAAAAGAGTAGGGAACAAGGAAATGGGAAAACCAAGATGGAGTTGGAAGGATGGAGTAAAAGATGCTTTGTGTGTCTGGGGCCTGAACATGCAAGTGGGTGTGAGGTCTAAGAAGGGAGAGAGTGAATTGAAGCTCTGTGGTATACAGGGGCCATATGCTACCAAGGGGCTGAACAAGGGCATATGAAGCAGTCAGTGGAAGCCATGGACAACTCTGTGGGGGATGGTTTTGGGTAGGGGCTCAAGTTTCAGTGCATTATACTTGACAGCTAGGGAGTGGATGTGCGCAAATGAGACCCTTCCTCTTATGTTCTTAATGCTACCTCACTGGTGTGGGGAAACAGCAAGCACATATGCATTGATGTACTTAAGAAATGAAGTCTGCACTTTTATATTGAGCAAAATATGACTGAATATTAATACAAATCTTTTTTACAGGTATGACTCTTCATATGAAACGTCAGGAGTAATCACTTCAACCCGTGCTATTAAGGTCAACTACAAGAGTGAACCATCAAACGTTCAGTCACACATGACAACATTCAATGCCAGCCCTCTTCGTTCCCATCTTACCACTCAGACTTCCAGTTTAGTCAAACAGTCGCCAAATTATGCAAATGGTGGACCAACATCAAGCGACACTTCTTTCAATCAGTCTAGAATAAGTGATGGAGGTGCTGAGTTTGATGATGGGCCAACTTTCAAGGAAGCACTGCGAGCATTCCAGAAGGATGAAAACTATTCTGTTACATCCTCACCCAACACCACCTTCAATAGATCTAGTAGATCAGTCACAGAATCTAAACAGATTATCACAAACTCAACACAACAAATTGAACGCACAATGCACATGACCAGCTCCAACAAAAGCTACCATGTAGAAGAGAGTTGAGATGTGAAATGCATTTATAATTTAAGGTGTTATTTAGTCCTAGCCAAATAGTTAAAATAATTATATAATCACTGTTGTCTCAGAAGAATCTATTTTGTGTAGACATTTATCTCGCATAATTCATTTATATATCAGCTTGTATACTGGTGCCGTAATATAAGAGTTCTATGTCAGGCTTTATGTCGCTTTCACCCAAGAGCTTTTGTGCCTGCAGTTAAGTTAGTAAGCAAATTAGAAATGGTCTTGGGATTCAAGGTGCCTTGAAATGTCCATCCATAAACACTCAGTCCAGGGATTAATGAAGGAAATTGAGATTTTGCCTTAATAATGGGAAATTATCCCAAATAGCCAACAGGTTTTACTAAATATTTCATACCATTTGTTCTGGGCCATAATACTTTCAATCAGATATCACTAAAAACAATGTTAAAATCCATCTTTTATGGTTGAATTAAGATATACATTATTCCATAAATTCCTTTTTTTTTTTAGAAATTGGAATGTTTCTTATAAATTGTAATATTCAGGCCATATTGTTTTTAAGTTTTTTCCATTTATGTAAATGAGTAACAATTCATATGCTTGCATTTTTATTTGATTAACTTCTGGTGCTGTTATGATTTTCTATAATAGTCATATTAAACATATCATGATGTACAGTTGTAATGTATGCCATTTTAATGTAGCTTAGTACAAAGAAGGGTAAATTGGAGAAAGTGAGAATTGCATTGTTTTACATAATCCACTTAGGAATCCATTACTTATGTGTTCCTGATAAGAATTACATAAAAATGATAAAAAGGATATTTTTTACCAGAAATAGTGAAATCATATATTTTAATGATATTTAATGTGCACTTTTTATTGAATTTTTACAATTCATTCTCCCTTTCTCTCTGCACTGCCCACACCTTGCGAGCCCACTCCAGTAAATCCGTCGCAAATGAAACAGTGCCTAGGGGTCACAAGACCCTCATGTCTTACCATCTGATATGTAACATATATTAAAAGTGTGTTGGAAAAATCTTTTTTGGTTCTGAGTTTTCCTATTAGAAAGGCATTAGTAAAGGTTTCCGTTTAATTAATTACATAAGTCATGGTTTGAGAAGAAGTTGTTGGTGTAATCATGAGGAATGAATACTAAAAGGGGAAGATGTTTCATTTACAGATGTTAGTTACAACTATGGATGTACCATAAAAGTTATAGGCTTCCATGGTCAAATATGAAGGTCTCTATATATAGAGTGAATTGGAACAATGTGGTATACCTGGGTTGATGTTCTGTCAATGGATTGAACCAGGGCATGTGAAGCATCTGGAGTAAACCATGGAAAGTTTGTAGGGCCTAGATATCGAAAGGGAGCTGTGGTTTCGGTGCATTATACGTGACAGCTAGAGACTGAGTGTGAACGAATGTGGCCTTTGTTGTCTTTTCTTAGCGCTATCTCACCTACCCGTGCCGTCTCAGCTAACATAAACATAATATGACAAGAGCATATTCCAGTGACACTGAACATTCATACGAATGAGCCACGGATACACCAAATTGTTAGCAGCATCTGTGTTTTTCTGCTATGATGGAAGAACATGGCAAGAGGACCGGTTCCTTCCTAGACACTGATGGCCGAGCGACAGGCATCCCTGAAGGAAGTGTTTGTTCTCAACTGTATGGCTCAGATAGTTGGCTGTCTGTGACACGGTGGGTAATACACTTCCAAGTGCTTCTGGAGGAAGTGAGTAATATTTTCTCCTCTCCTGAGGAACAGATTTTAATGTGAATAGAACAATCGTATCTACACCAGCCATCTCTGAGCCACACAGGAAAGAACCCCCGACAGCCTCACGGCCCCTATCGCTTTTCTCATCAATGTCAAGAGATAACTAACCTCTTGCCTCAGTACTGCACCACAGAAGGAACACCATACATAGAAGTTCACTCATACAGACTTTCCTTGGTGGAGATGAAGAGCGAGTGGAGTGAGTTGATAAATTCAGAATTATCGAATCAGACTAATTAGGTTCTGGTATATCAAGATTTGTTTGTCGACTGGGAGATCTGTTCCTGCCCACATGTCTCCCTGGTCGACTGGTAACAAAAAAGGACATCGCCCAGGTCACTGACTATAGTGTACATATTTTGCTTAGATCACTAACTGTAGTGTACATATAAAGCTTAGATCATTGAATGTTGTGTACATATTTAGCTTAGATCACTGACGGTAGTGTACATATTTAGCATAGATCACTGACTGTAGTGTACATATAAAGCTTAGATCACTAAATGTCGTATACATATTTAGCTTAGATCACTGACTATAGTGTACATATAAAGCTTAGATCACTGAATGTCGTATAAAGATAAAGCTTAGATTACTGTATGTCGTGTATATATAAAGCTTAGATCACTGACTGTAGTGTACAGATAAAGCTTGGATCACTGACAGAAGTTTACAGATAAAGCTTATATCATTGACTGTAGTGTACAGATAAAGCGTAGATCATTGAATATAGTGTACAGATAAAGCTTAGATCACTGACTTTAGTGTACATATAAAGCTTAGATTACTGACTGTAGCGTACAGATAAAGCTTAGGTCACTAAATGTCGTGCACATATAAACCTTAGATCACTGACAATAGTGCACAGATAAAGCTTGGATCAATGACAAAAGTGTACAGATAAAGCTTAGATCACTGAATGTATGTACACATAAAGCTTAGATCACTGACTTAAGTGTACAGAAAAAGCTTGGATCACCGACAAAAATGTACAGATAGAGCTTAGATCACTGACTGTAGTATACATATAAAGCTTAGATCATTGACTGAAGTGTACAGATAAAGCTTTGATCACTGACTGTAGTGTACAGACAAAGCTTAGATCACTGACTGTCGCGTACATAAAAAGCTTAGATCACTGATTGTAGTGTACAGATAAAGCTTGGATCACTAACAGAAGTGTAGAGATACAGCTCAGATCACTGAATATAGTGTACAGATAAAGCTTAGATCACTGAATGTATGTACATATAAATGTGAGATCACTGACTGTAATGTACAAATAAAGCTTGGATCACTAACAAAAGTGTAAAGATAAATCATTGACTGGAGTGTACAAATAATGTTTAGATCACTGGCTTTAGTATGCATATAAAGCTTAGATCACTGATCTGAAGTGTACAGCTAAAGCTTAGACCATTGACTGTAGTGTATAAATAAAGCTTAGATCACTGACTTTAGTGCACAGATAAAGCTTAGATCACAGACTGTAGTGTAGAGATAAAGCTTAGATCACTGAATATCGTGTACAGATCAAGCTTGGATCACTGACAGAAGTGTACGGATAAAGTTTAGATCACTCAGTGTAGTGTACAGATAAAGCTTTGTTCATTGACTGCAGTTTTCCGATAAAGCTTAGATCACTGACTGTAGTGTATATATAAAGCTTAGATCACTGACTGTAGTGTACATATAAAGCTTAGAGCACTGAATGCCGTGTATATGTTTAGATTAGATCACTGACTGTACTGTCTATATCAAGCTAGATCAATGAATGTCTTGTACAGATAAAGCTTAGATCACTGAATGTCGTGTACAGATTAAGCTTAGATCACTGACTGTAGTGTATAGATAAGCTTGGATCATTGACAGAAGTGTTCAGATGAAGCTTAGATCACTGACTGTAGTGTGCAGATAAAGCTTAGATCACTGAATGTATGTACATATAAAGCTTAGATCACTGACTGTAGTGTACAGATAAAGCTTAGATCACTGAATGTATGTACATATAAAGCTTTGATCACTGACTGTAGTGTACAGATAAGCTTGGATCACTGACAAAAGTGTAGAGATAATTTTTAGATCACTGACTATAGTGTGTATGTAATCGCTGACTGTAATGTACAGAAATGCTTAGATCACTGATTGTCGTGTACAGATAAAGCTTAGATCACTAACTGTAGTGTCCAAATAAAGCTTGGATCACTGAGAGAAGTGTACAGATAAAGCTTAGATCACTCACTGTAGTGTACAGATAAAGCTTAGTTTATTGACTGTCGTGTACAGATAAAGCTTAGATCACTGACTGTAATATACAGATAACTCTTAGAACACTGATTGTAGTTTACATATAAGGCTTAGATCACTGACTGTAGTGTGCAGATGAAGCATAGATCACATACTGTAGTGTAGAGATAAAGCTTAGATCACTTACTGAAGTGTACATATAAAGCTTAGCTCACTGACTGTATTTTACAGATAAAGCTTAGATCACTGAATGAATGTACATATAAAGCTTAGATCACTGACTGTAGTGTACATATAAGACTTAGGTCATTGACTGTAGTGTGCAGATATAGCTTAGATCAGTGACTGTTGTGTACAGATAAAGCTTAGGTCAGTGACTGTAGGGTACATATGAAGCTTAGATCACTGACTATAGTGTACAGATACAGCTTATATTCACTGACTGTAGTGTACAGATAAAGCTTAGACCACTGACTGTAGTGTTCATATTGAACTTAGATCACTGACTGTAGTGTACAGATAAAGCTCAGATCACTGACTGTACTGTATAAATAAAGCTTAGATCCCTGACTGTAGTGTGCGGATAAAGCTTAGATCACTGACTGTAGTGTACAGATAAAGCCAAGATCACTGACTGTAGTGTACATATAAAGCTTAGATCACTGACTTTAGTGTACATATAAATCTTAGATCACTGATTGTAGTGTAAATATAAAGCTTAGATCACTGACTATAGTGCACAGATAAAGCTTAGATCTTTGACTGTAGTGTACATATAGAGCTTCGATCACTGACTGTAGTGTACAATTAAGCTTAGATCATTGACTGTAGTGTACAGATAAAGCTTAGATCAGTTACCGAAGTGTACAGATAAAGCTTAGATCAGTGACTGTAGTGTACAGATAAAGTTTAGATCATTGACTGTCTTTTAGAAATAATGCTTAGATCCCTGATTGTTGTGTAGAGATAAAGCTTATATCACTGACTGTAGTGTACAGATCAAGCTTAGATCATTGACTGTATTGTATATATAAAGCTTACATCACTGACTGAAGTGTACAGAAAATCTTAGATTACTGACTGTAGTGTATAGATGAAGCTTAGATCACTGACTGTAATGTACAGATTTATCTTAGATCACTGACTGTAATGTACAGATTTATCTTAGATCACTGAATATATGTAAAAATAAAGATGAGATCACTGACTATAGTGTACAGATAAAGCTTAGATCATTGACTGTAGTGTACATATAAAGTTTAGATCACTGACTGTAGTGTACAGATAAGCTTAGATCATTGACTGTAGTGTCCAGATAAAGCTTAGATCAGTGACTGTAGTGTACATATAAAGCTTAGATCACTGACTGTAATGTATAGATAAGCTTAGATCATTGACTGTAGTGCACAGATAAAGCTTAGATCAGTGACTGTAGTGTACAGATAAAGATTAGATCACTGACTGTAGTGAATATATGAAGCTTAGATCACTGACTGTAGTGAATATATGAAGCTTAGATCAGTGACTATAGTATACAAATAAAGCTTACATCGCTGACTGTAGTGTACAAATAAAGCTTAGATCACTGAATATAGTATACAGTAAAGCTTAGATCACTGACTGCAGTGTACATATAAAGCTTAGATCACTGATTGCTGTATACATATAAGCTTAGATCACTGACTGTAGTTTACATATAAAGCTTAGATCACTGATTGCAGTATACAGATAAAGCTTCGATCACCGACTGTAGTTTACATATAAAGCTTAGATCACTGACTGTAGTGTACAGTAGAAGCTTAGATCATTGACTGTAGTATACATATAAAGCTTAAATCATTATCTGCAGGGTACAGATAAAACTTAGATCACTGACTGTAGTGTAAATATAAAGCTTAGATACTGACTGTAGTTTACAGATAAAGCTTAGATCATTGACTGTAGTGTAGGGATAATGCTTAAATCACTGACTGAAGTGTACAGATAATGCTTACATTACTGGCTGTAATGTACAGATCAAGCTTACATCAGTGAATATAGTATACATTTAAAGCTTAGATCACTGACTATAGTGCACATATAAAGCTTAGATCACTGACTGTAGTGTAGAGATAAAGCTTAGATCTCTGACTGTAGTGTACAGATAAAGTTAAGATCACTGACTGTAGTGTGAATATAAAGCTTAGATCACTAACTTTAGTGTACAAACAAAACTTAGATTATTGACCAAAGTGTACAGATTATGCTTAGATCACTGACTGTCTTGTAGAGATAAAGCTTAGATCACTAATTGTAGTGTAGAGATACAGCTTAGATCACTGACTGTAGTGTATATATAAGGCTTAGGTCACTGACTGTAGTGTGCATATAAAGCTTAGATCACTAACTGTAGTGTACAGATAAAACTTAGATCACTGACTAAAG
>JAUUDZ010048857.1:0-10540 GCA_032361705.1 Panulirus versicolor | reverse complement strand
CAGCTCTTCATTCACCCCTGGTTTAGGGCCTCAGCTGCCCGTGCCATCTCGGCTAGAGTAAAAAAAAAAGAATAATGTTATCGATCTGGTTTTATCTGATAGGCAACCTTGCAAAATGGCATTGTTTTAAAATGTTGCAGGAATCTGGCTGACTTTTTTTACCGGAATGATTTTTAATCTAAAACGGATAATACGTGATAGATCGTTGTGGTAGTGGGTGATTTTGATATTGCATTCGAAATCTCTTATAAATTTGCGACTGACTCACTGGTAGAGTGTTACTGGAACGGAAGTTAAATTTTGTCGGCATGTTCGTGTTTCGTTTGTAATATCAATCGTTCGTTAGGCCCCGGAAAGGAATTACTGCCGCTCATGTTTATATGTTCAAGGTATTTCATTCCCTAAAATGGCCCTGCGTGACGCCAAAACACTTTAATGAAATAACTGGACTAGTTTCATATAGAAATATTCAGAATTCAGCCGACAATTTGGTGATAACATCATTCCCTTGACATTTTAGGGTATAAAAACTGGGTACCTAAAAACACTGGTACCGTTACATGAAAACTGAATGATATTTACTTATGTTAGTATTGTATCTATGTATATCAATGTTAGCTGTGGTACTGTTTGCTGCCGCTTTGTTAGCCTGGGGGATAAGTGGATGGTGCTGTCCGACTTGAAAAAGCCTTAGTTAATAGTCTGGTATCCTTTGCCTCCCTTCTCTTACATCCACTCTGGGCGTTCTTTAAGGGTAAAGTGATTTGCCAGCGGAATACCCTGTAGATTAGAGGATTTAATTGGAGTATTGCCGGATATAAGCCAGGGAGGGAGGGCTGGTTGGTGTGTTCTCCAAGTGTGAAGCCAGGTGCGCGATAACTACCATTAGATCGTCAGATGGAAAGTTAAATTGCTTTATGGGTATTGTAAATATTTGAGTAAATCATTTCATTTCGTAGGTTAATACGTTCTTCCATACTTTTTTATTGTTAACTCTGATTTCTTTCAGATTTCATTAGTTTGTGTATTAACCCAATGTTAATATTACTTAATTCTCACCTGCAGCGCGAAGGAAGTTGATGGAAATGATCAAAACTCAAGACTCGAAATATAAAGTTGTTGGAGAGTTCATTTCATGGCAGTATAACTGAGGGGAGAACCATGTAGGGAAATATTGGTTAAATCTGATGTTATGCTGTCAAACCTTGTGACAGTGGCGGTGAGGGAGTGGTCGTGTTGCGTGGGGGAAGAATTGGATTTGTCTATTTTGTTGAAAATGTAATGATACTAAACTTTCTTCTGCCTGGCCCTAATTGACAACGGGTGTACAAGAAAGTATGATTGACGGTAACGTCGTCTACAAGGGGGAGGAACACCTTCAAAGCTGTCACTTGTGTTTTGGGGAAAGTAACACGACGCTGTGCGAGTTGATGGTCTGGGATATTTCTCAAAGACGTGGTGTATCATTTCGATTTTATCTTGGGAGTTTTTGTGGACGACCAGATAACGTCTCATCAAGAATAGAAACTGTTATCTTAAATTCATGAACCAACTTGTGAACTGATTTATTTGTCTGTAATACCCTGTTTGTGATTTGTCTGTGAGCCCTGTAAGGTCCTGGTTTGTGAAATAGACTTTTGAACTGTATTCCAGTTATATTATTTTGCATTTTTTTATCCTGTGGATATAAAGCGCTGCTGCTGGCGCACCTTCATGCATATCCATCGTGGATCAGGACCTGCTAAGTAAATTATATCACTTTTGTTGACAAAAATAGTTAAGGAATATTTATATATCTACTTTCTTAATATTAGCCGAAACGGCTCGGGCTACTGGGGCCCAAATCAAGGCCATTTCATTAACGATACATATATTCCCCAACTTGAGGCAGGTACCCATCTTATCGACCAATCCTCAGGGGTGGATGAACAGCTGGGTTGACTACCTCAGCTAGGATTCGAACATATATGCTCGACCCTGGATGGCCCGTGAATGCGTCCTGGTCAGGAACGCTAACCACTACACCACGGAAGTCCATAATTATGATTGCCCCAGGGTCACTCGCCAAGAAGAGTCCTGGTGTTACCCAGAACCTCTTTCTGAAGGATCCCCCAAGCCAAGGATGTGCTACTTCCAGTAGCAGGGAAATATATATAGACTCCTTTAGGGTGTTCAACTCCTTTGGCGGAGCCACACTCCCAGTGATACTGCGTCGCTAATGGTGACTTTTTCTAAGCTATATTCAGGAGTCTTTACTGCTTTCGTCATATGTAGTTGTCAATTATCTAAGAATTATATACAAAGTTCATTAGACTTCTTAGCTAAACATGATTTTTACACACGGACAATTTCAAAGAATGTAGAAAGAGGTAATCATGTGAATGACTAAATTAAGGTTGACAGTTAAGTCAGTGAACGCCCGAATTAAACAACCTACAGAGCAGTAAAGCCATGCCTCTGTACCTGGAGGTTTTTTAGATTTTAGATTCTGCCAACTCGGAGTTGAGTCTGTGTTTACTTGAGCGTTTGTGGAGTTGGAGGGAAAGGCCAAAATTAGATTATAATTCATCCCCTGCAGATATTAATTCATTACACTAATGCTCCCTTTAAGTTTTCATTTATTTCCCTAACCGCCTGATTTTCGTGCATCCGATAGTTAATGAAACACCGCTGTCGAGAAATGAGGCCACTTTACTAATTGTGTCGTAATCATCTGCGTTTATCCTTTTCAGATTTTTATGTTTTGTCAGTTAATGTTAGATAGCATAGCAATTATTATTGTCGTTGTTATTATTATCATTATTTTATTATTATTATCATTATCATTATCATAATCATTATTATGATCGTTATTATTATCATTATTATTATTATTATTATTATTATTATTGTCATTATTATTATAATTATTGTTATTATTATTATTATTATTATTATTATTATTATTATTATCTATTGATGATATACGGTCATACACCACTGACTGCGGTTCCCTCTGTTGATGATGTGAGGAAGCAATGTATCATTAGAGCCAAGGTTATAGTGTCGCCAGTATCAGATATATAACTTACGAATTCCTTAATCATAAACCTTTCCAATACGATCTATTTATTGGATTTGGCTTCACCCGTTGTAGGAAGTATGACTTTCATCAAAACTGTTTTGTAAAGATGAAAATATATTGTAACCAATGAATACAACCTGTAAGATTTTAATTGCATTCTACAAGCAACATGATTTGGAAAAAAAAATATACCACAACATTTGTATATCAAAAAAGGTAGATTAATAATGACTACTGCTAATGTTACGTTTATTTCCATCATAAACACCCATGCTGATACGTTTATTGTTGAGTATAATGGCAAACGAAGAGACAACTCGTATAACGATCGTTGCCCAGTTATGATCCTTTTCAATCCGGTAATTGTACTCTGGCCCATTGTTTCCACCGTTTCTCACTTGTTTTAAGCAATCGGGTAAGTCCTGTCGGATTCATTGTTGTTTATCAGGTGGTGTCAACAAGACTGCTTAATGCTACGCTTCTGTTCCTCACTCTAACCTCTGTGAGGGTAGTCGTGATCGGTGTGTGGGGCAGCACAGAGGACTTTTGTCTTCTAGCTTCACAGCGCATAGACTCCAGCACCGCGCAGTGTCTTCGCCCGTGCATCTATCCTGTCTGAATATATCAGTATTATATGTTTACCCGTAGCATTTTATTGATGTTTAGCGTGTAATATGTCCCCTCACAATGTTACATGTATCATATATCATTAAAAGTGCCATGACTCACTGTACGCTCTCATGGACTAAGTCGGGTTACTTGTGGTAAAGATGCAAGATCTGGATACCAATATTTCCTCTTCCTTTTATATCCTTCGTATCTCCCTTCTTCTCTTACCTTTCTACCTCACTTCCTCTACCTCACCCCATTCCTTTATTCATCGTCGTCCCCCTTCTTCCTCCCCACTCGCTTTACCTTCCACCCTCACTGACCCTCTCCCTTCGAACTGTATTTTACTCAGTCTCCCTTTCACTTATTTACTCGCTGACACTCACCTATTAACTTTCTCTTATTCTCTTTCTCCTCTTTGGTCCTCCCTTGCTTCTCGTTCCGCGCATCTTCAGTAACGACCAGACAGCCATTTCCCAGTCTTGCTCCCACACAATAACAGCTTTTCTACTCTATAGTTAACTATTACAGGAATTTGACACTTAAGCTTATGTCATTTTGGTGAAATGTTTTCGTTCAGCATTTGGCTAATACGACGACTTTCTTTATTTTCGGGAGTAAACTTGATAGTTTTTTCACAGTACAACACCATTATCATACATGACTATTATTTTTATGCATACTTGTATACCTGCTATTGTTGCTTATCAAATGTCTATGAACTTATTATCAAACCCTGTTGTTTGTGTTTTTCATGTAGCCTATCTATGCTTTGCACTTACTAACCGTCAAG
This sequence comes from Panulirus versicolor, assembly GCA_032361705.1. Taxonomy (NCBI): domain Eukaryota; kingdom Metazoa; phylum Arthropoda; class Malacostraca; order Decapoda; family Palinuridae; genus Panulirus; species Panulirus versicolor. The sequence continues at coordinate 6,074 of JAUUDZ010048857.1, read as the reverse complement.
TAAATATGAAGCGGTTCACTAAGTTCTGTAAGGACAACGTGTTCCAAGCGTTTATAATTCCCAGATGACTAGCGTCATCACTGTTATCGGTAAACACGGGTTTGGCTTCTCACCAATAGGTAGAACTACGATCTGAGGTGAGCTGGGGGGGGGGGGGGGTTTGAGAGTATGGGACGGTATGCACCAACTTCACTGACTATACTTCAATACTTTTTTATTTAAATCATGATTGGGTAGGATATCGATGACCCTTGTACATTATTTTTAGATCACTGATAACCACTATATGTAAGCTGAAAAGACTTTTGAAACTAGTTCTTTTCATCCCTTTCATTCTTGCCTGTTGTTTCCCGTGTTAGCAAAGTAGCGCCAGAACAGACGAAAAAGGCCTCATTCGCTTGTATCCATTCTCTAGCTGTTATGTGTAATGCACCGAAACCGCAGCTTTCTCCCCACAACCAGGCCACACAGACCTTCCGTGGTTTCCTCCAGTTGCTTCATATGCCCTGTTTCAGCTTATCAACAGCACCTCACCCCTGTATACCAAATCACTCCCATTCACTCTTTCCCTTGCAGGCATTTCACCCTCCTGCACTCTGAATCTTCTTTCGTTCGATCTCTCCATTTCCATTTTGGTCTCCCTTTTCCCTTGTCCTCTCCACTTATGCCACATATATCCTCCTTGTCGACCTCTCCTCACTCATTCTCTCCATATGTCCAAACATTTTTTGCACGGCTTCTCCAGCTCTCTCGACTGTACTCTCATTACTACCCTTCTTTCTTACCCTATCATTACTTGCTTGATCAACCCTCTTCGCATATTGTGCTCAAATATCTCATTTTAAACACATCCACCCTTTCTCGTACGTTTTCATCTATTGCCCATGCTTTTCATCCGCACAACATGGCTGGGACAACTATACCTTCAAACATGCCCATCCCAGATGGCTACGTCTCTTTCCACACATTAATCAACGCTCCCAGAGCCTTCGCCCCTCACCAAACTTACGACTTACCTCCGCTGCTAAGGTTCATTTCTCTGCCGTGTCTACTCCAAGGTATCTAAAACACGCTACTTCCTCCAAATTTTCTCCATTGAAAGTCTCAACCCAGCTAATAAGTCTCTCTTCACAGCTAAACCTAATAACCTTGTTTTTATTCACATTTACTCTCGACTTCCTCCTTTCACACACTTTCCCAAACACCAGCTTTTGCAGTTTTCTTTCGAATCTGCCACCAGTGCTGTCATCACCAAACTATTGACTCATTTTCCAGGCCTCCCCACCCTCAATAAACTGCATACCCATCAAAAATGATAAGATTTTTGTCCTTGTAGCATACCTATATTATATGTTCTTGTGAATATGTGAGGTGGTGAGGAAGATATAGGTAATGGTTCATTGAGGGTGTAGGTAATGGTCCATTGAGGGTAGAGGGAGGGAAAGGAAAACCCCTAATAACTTGCTCATCCCCCTTCAGCATCAACGACCTCCTGTAACCTGTCAGGTATTGTTAACATTGGGTTGTATACGGTCGCCTGATGTCTGCGGAGCAGTTCCCACTCCTGTATACCATACTGCATAATTCGGCGTATCTTGTCCCATTTGCGCGCCAGCAGTGTTGCCTTCCGCGTGTGCTGGATGAAAAGGTCTTTTCATCATAGTACAACCCGTCTATAACCCATCCCTAAAACTGCATATCCTCATGCACGTAACACTGTGCGAAGCGCTGTCTCTCCATGCGGCGTCACTCGGTAAGTTATTCCTTCTTGGCGGGACTCCTATGATGCACGCCAGCTTTGTGATGTCAGTTTCGCGCTGTACAGACTGAAACTTGGAGTTGCAGCTCGTCCCGGAGAAGTTGCTACAGCATTAGTCTTGCAATCCTCTATTACTGCTGCAAGGATACGTTGATCTTCCTCAGCTTTGGTTTTCTTGGGTGCACCTGACCTCAGACGATCTCGTAAATTCCCCTCCTCGAGCCATCTCTTCCACCACTACCTGTGCGAGTTAGTTTATAGTACTGGTGGTCCAATTCTAATGGTGACCATGCTACTGCTGTCCAATGTACGGATGGTTGGTTGGTTGTTCGGGCTTCAGGCCTATCAACTACCAGGGTCATTAAGGCCGTCAACGTAAGCTACATCCACCAACCGAAAAATCTTTACCACCTTATGATGCATGTGGCCCGTCATGATGTAAGGACTGGTGCCAAACCATGGAGGTAAACCCCGTTCATACCTTGGTTTTCAAATTCGTATGAACAACACTGTTTCAACTATCATTTGAAGCCGAAACGTTGAATGATGTGGGAGGGAGAGTTGGTGTGTGTGGGTCAGGGCGTAAAAATGGGTTTGTGTATCATGATGATTGTGTGTAGGAAAGTGAATATCGAGTGACAAGTTCGCTGCTGCCTAAAATACGTCGAGGTAGATGTGTATCGTGTATGAGATTGATATTAACTAGTATGGTGTTAATAATCAGTGTTATTAAGCACTTTACTATTTCGCAAATATTTCTGCTCTGTTCCCATTGTTAATCTTTCCCTCGCAAACCTTTAACCATTATTAATTTCAGAACATCATAAACCCATCCCCCGCTCTCTTCCGGATTCTTCTCCCCTCTTCTTCTTTTGGTCTCTCTCCTCCACCTGTGCCTACAACCAGCATCGAACGTAGTTTGGAATTTTTGTGCTATATTTACCCTTTAGAAACAAGCGTTCAATAGTGTCATACTTCCAAATCATGACACTATTGTCAGTGTTTAATGGACTACATGTTCTTTCATAGGTATGTAAACTTGCTCTTCGCCACCCAACAGTGTACAACAACTGCGACGGACTAGCCTGTGCGTGATTTTACCTCACACACAACGGACGTTTTGAATTTGAATTCTGATCCTATTCTTATTTCATCCTCCTCATATCTCATTACTCTATGTAAGACGAATGATTTTTATCATAACCTTCCATGAGCCTACTGATTATAAAGCTAACATACACGGCATAATCATACTATGCAATGTTATCAGATCTCCACCTTACCTTACACCCTGGCAACCCTCTCAACCTCTCTGCGAACTTATTCGGCAGGCTGTACATCTAATCATTCGCACTCCTCCATTCGCACTCCTTCCATGTAATTGCTGCTCTTTTTTTTTTTGTTTCACTAACATGTTTACTTCCTCATCCCACCACTCTTCCCTTTCTCACCTGCCCACCTACCTTCCACGTACCACAAACTTCTCTAGCACAATCCCTACATACTCCCAATACCTCACCCAAACCCCTAGCCTCGTTTCCTCTTACCTTTGGCATTCTACAGTCAATCTCTCCAGGTATTACTTCGTAAGTCTTTCTTCTTATTCACTTTCACCATCCTCTTCTCATATCACTCACTCTTTTCCAAAAAGAAAAAAGAAAAAAAAAATCATCCCCTTCGCCTCCACCATGTAATGATCAGACATCCTACCATCTGCCCCTGTGTATATGCAATATTGAGTGAGCGATAGGACACTTTGGAGCAGATAAGAAACTTTTAACTCTACTGGTCTCTACTATGTATTTTTGTTTTCCCCTCTTAACATTACCGCCTGCATATTGTACTTGTCTTATACAAACATCTTCAGGACAATTTTTTATTTCTTAGGTGAGAAACTCTTCCGCTCGTCCATGCTGAGGGCAAGTGACTGTGACTGGTGCTTCTGACTCGTGTTTAGGTAAGTACCACTCTGTCTGTCGATTATGTTCATGCTCTGGTCTTGTCTCTCGTTGTTACGGTATGGGTTCGAAGGGGAAAATATCGCACTAACAAGATATCAGCCGAATCGGATATGTAATTCATAGCCTACTTCAAATTGGCCGTGATATTAACGTGTGATTGTTCCAGCAACTCGTCATATACCCTAGACGTAGATTCATACTCTAGTTATTCATAGAATACGTCGATCGAGGATTTAAATAGAGGGAACGTCAATACCCACGAAGAGTAAAAGTGAAAGCTGGTAGAAAATGAAGAACCAACATGCACTCTCATACGACCGTCCCCAACTCCCAGAGACTGACACCTCGTCGTCATGTTTCACTTTGCATTTTTTCTTTTTGGTCGACCTAGTTTTCTCCTCCCTCTCCGCCCACAGCCACCGCCATATAGCCTTCATATATTTCACCCTCATAAAATATTAGACTTGTGGGAACCTTAGAAACAGCGTACATTATAAAAGAAAACGGAGTTCCTTATTACACGTTATAAAAGAAAACTGAGTTTTTTATTCCTTCCTGACGCATGTGGACTCTCCTTTCCTCCCTCCCTGCCGGTTGACCCTGTCCCAGTACTGTTGTACACGGGCTGTATTGTGTGTCTCTAAGTTTGGCTAGGTACCCAAATTTATCCCATTGTCTTTGATTCCCGTTTATGATTTTCCAAAAGAAGGAACGGAGAGGTGGGCCAAGTGAGGATATACCCTCTAAGGCTCACTCCTCTGTTCTTAACGCTACCTCGCTAACGCGGGATAAGGCGAATATGTATATATATATATATATATATATATATATAATGGCCTTCTGCTGATAGATGTTTTGCTGATTTTATAAACAAGCGAAGCTGTAGACTCTATTATATATCTTCGTTATTATTTTACCGAAATACAGTCAGCACCCACTGCTAGGTTTCTAGAGTTTGACTAAAGATACGCCTGTCTGTCGATAAAGTCATTGTACAGGTGTTCAGAGTAGACAGCTAAGGCGAAGGGCTATGCCTGTGTATGTCAATATGTGTGAAAACCTCGAAAAGAATATGGTCATCAGTTTGTGTAAGACGAAAAGTTCAGATGATGTGTAGGATAGAATCCTGCATACGTGTGGTTGTGTCTGATGTGGGTGTTATCACTTGTTTGTGATTACTTGTTTACATAGTCTGGGGAGAGAGTTCTTCTCTCATAGGACCACTTGTCTTGAATTAAGACTGTGTTCTTTTGTGTACATAGATGGGTATATGTCGGTAGATTTGTTTTTGTGTACCATAGGCGTAATCATATGTTCTCATGTGATTGTATTTGATTACCGTGTTGCGGGGGGAGAGTTTTACACTCGTATTGCCCCTTCTCTTAACCTTGTATATATGTACCTTGTCTTTACTCCTGTGTGTATATATATACAGACACACACCGGAGCCAAAGCCAGCATATATGCATGCATGCATGCAAGCATATTCTTTGGTAGTCGGATCGTACATCCTATACCACCAACCCCTGGCGTGCCACACGCTAGCATTAAATATTCAAGCTTTGGATAAGCGCAGCAAAATCCATCATTACAATTACAACTTCCTTGTGGTGTGTTTTTTGTGAGTATATTGTATGAGTCTCGCCCAGAGAGCTTATGACGGACGCTTGTTCAGTGAACGAGCTAATTGTGGTTGTGTTGAGCACAAGGAAGCTTGACTGAAACTACAGTTGAAGGTTAGGAAAGAATCAATACTATGGCACAGCCAAATCTTTGTCGTATATGATCATCCGTAAAAAGAGACTTTGGTCTCGCTGGATTGAACTGTTTGTTCTAAATAAAGGAAAAGTAAGAAACACTAACACAAGCGTGAAAACTCGTGTATCACCTTAACATACAGAGTGTGGTTTATGAGGATGTGTGTGTGTGTGTGATATGAGACTGTATGTGCCGTGATATACCCCCATGTAAGTGTGTGTGTGTGAAGTTTATGATATCGCGTACATGGATTGATAGTGCGCTCGTGTGGACAAGTTCACCTAGTATTCATAGAAAGCGACTTTTTTTTTATCATGGGAAGTATGCAGACTATCTCCCTTGGTTTGCAAAAGAGATGACGTACACTTACGCCTAGAGACGCAGGTATACATGTGTACACACGTATACACGATACAGTTATACAAGGTAATATACAAGGAAATACGTGTGTAAGACAACGTAACACAAATAGTCATGAGACACACACACACACACACACACATGAACACAGTTCTACGAGAGATCTCGGAACAGAGCGACTAGAGCACATGGCATGAAATTAAGCAAGAAAATTGTTTAAAAAAAAGGTTGAAAGA
>JAUUDZ010048846.1:0-10540 GCA_032361705.1 Panulirus versicolor | reverse complement strand
ACTGTGTGGCATGTGGTCTCCAGGCATTTAGCCAGCCTCTCTTGTTTCATTCCCCTTCCCACCTGGTGCACCATCTTGCTCACCAACATCCTTCGAGATAATGCCAGCTGGGTATGACCACCCGATGCCACCTGATAACTACCAATAACCAAGACTCTTGATAATGGGCTTATGCCAGCTGTCACCCTCCGTAGCGTCTGGTGATAAGCTAATGCTAGTTGTTCGTCACCAGCTGCAGGGCCTGATGATAAGCTAATACCAGCTGTTCGTCACCAGTTGCAAGGCCTGGTCACGAGCTGGTGCCAGTTGCCTGTCACCAACTGTAGGGCTTGGTGATGTGCCGAGCCAGGTGGCTTTAACTCTACCTATCTCTTCACCTGGTCTTCTTTCTGTCACCTGCCCCTCCCTCTGTCACCTACCATTCCCTCCGTCACCTGCCCCTCCTTCCGTCACCTGCCACACCCTGTCTAACCTCCCCTCTGTTATTAGGTCAGAAACCCCATACTTGAATCATAACATCAACTCATCCCTCGTTTAGCGTGTAATCTCTTCATCGTAACTCATTCGACCTGTAATCATCATTATAAACGTACATGATTAGAATGTTGATAAACAAACCACGTTTACATAATTCTCAGCATGTTAACACGGTGAAAGGATACCCTTGCACCACACTAGCCTTTGCAAGTGACACTTTTTGTTTTGCAGTTATTCATTATATGTGGATGGGTGGAGATAAGGAGGCGGAACGTAGTTTGGAGCTGTATATATTACTCTTCTATTTTTGATAAGGTGACGGTGGTGTGGTACGTTAAATTTAGACTTGATGGTAGCTTTTTTTTTTTTTGATAAGCAACATGACTTACGAAAACCTAATTTGAATTGCCCACGAAGCCGATATTTATCGTAACTTTAATATTGTAGTGGAAACATACTAGACACGCCCATAATGAATACTGAAGATCGCGCTTACACATCTTCAATGTAAACAAACAGACTGAGCGGCTGGCCGTGCGCACCATCGCGCACCCTCCCTTACAGTACCAGCGTTCACTCCACTCGGTCCTCAGTGGCAGATTACATTGATGTTGATCTATTTCTACTACATATTACAGCCTCTCTTGTTGATCTGCTTCTAATACATAATACAACCTCTCTTGTTGATCTACTTCTGCTACATATTACGGCCTCTCTTGTTGACCTACTTCTACTACATATTACGGCCTCTCTTGTTGATCTACTTCTACTACATATTATTGCCTCTCTTGTTGATCTACTTCTACTACATATTACGGCCTCTCTTGTTGATCTACTTCTACTATATATTACGGCCTCTAAGAGATGTTAGGGAAGGTTTTTACTGGACATATTGATCCTCCACACGTATTTCAATTTCCTTTACGTCAATGAACCACACAGGCTCCTTGATCTTCATAACCCTTGCCGCTGTTGTTTTAACGATGGTTTTAGAATAAGATATGACACTTCAAAACACGCTCCCCTACTCAAAACACTACACTACAGTTCGTGAAGGTAGTTTGGTGCAGATCTGTCCTTAACTTTTACCGTTAACATCACTACAAACCCACATTACATTGTTAACATGAAACCGAGACTTACATTTACAACACCATGACTTTCATGTTGTAATATGAGAGTACAACCTATCGATACCTTATGATTTGACTTCAGGGATTGGAATGATGACGTACGTGACTGACTGAGGAAGTAAGGAGAGTTGAGTCATTTGCTGACAACATTGGGTTCTGGTGTAGCTACTTACCCTCTGTCTGAGATCTCTTTCGTACTCGATGTCTTCCATAAGCAGTCGGATCTTGTCCTGCAACAACAGAAAGTCCATATTAATACAGGTTCTCCTCATGCCGGGGCTCAGTATCCACAAACACAATATCGTTAAACGAAGTTATGATTTTATTAAGAAGTATAGATTGATAAAGAAGACATGTATATGCAGGAGAGAAAGTAGGAGAGATAAAGACATCAGTTGGTTCAGGAGTGGTGGTGTGCAGGGTGGTTGAGGCCAGCATGCCTTACACACCAATGTTACAAATGTTAACTAGTGAGTCAGAGCAAAGCCTCGCCCGCCCGGGGAAAACGCAGGAGGCCTCCTTCTCCTCCCATGCCACACTCCCCCACAACCCCTGCTTCCTGTTCACCTCTACACCACACACCGTATCTCCCTCATTTCCGTCTCCCGCTATCACCACAGTATACTCACTGCTGCCATGATGTGTTATGATACGGTAGTGTACCATCACAGATACTTCATCCCCAGGTTCCACCACGCCTACATCACTCCCAGCTCCCGCCACATCTATGACTCCTGGGTCTCACAACATCTATATCATATCCCAGGTCCTACCACATCCACTTCAGATCCCCACCACATCTTGTTCACTCGCAGGAGCCACCATACCACCATGCATGTAGACAAAGCCCTGTTCATGTGGTTACTGGTGATGATTTCATATGTTCTCTGGAGGTCAGGTTTACCATCTCATCTGTCTGTATATGTTTCTAAATCTATACAATAGAGTGTCATAATTTGCAGTATGTATAGTTAAAATATTTATGAGTTTGGTTACCGTCTAAGTGCAATTACTCATATACATTTTATTTAGCATTCTTTTTTTGGTTGTATTTAGTTAAGGTCTGATTCCTACATAGAAATGATAGTCCTTACTGTTTACCTTATCTTATCGTTTATTACCACAATATCATACATCCCTTGTACCCAACAGTTTCATGATTATATTCCGTGTTATTGCCATATTGTACATAGTGTGTGTGTGTGTGTGTGTGTGTGTGTGAGTTCAGACACACGGAGGAAGAGATGTGAGCGGGTTTGTGAGTTTCACTGTCACTTCAGGAAGCCCAGCAGACTCCCGGAAAGGCAAGGGAAGGTCCATGGGTTTATTTTGGTGCGAGACCGTGCTGGCGAGGCTCCCTGCCCGCGGCCTCCACACACACACACACACACACCTGCCCACGCACGCACTCCCCCACAGAGAGAGGGAGGAAAGGGAGGCTCGGTCCATGAACATTGCCACTTAAAAGAGAAGCTTCCCTCTCTAACCAGACATCAGAAGGTCTGAATGCGTCATTTCTCTAACTGCAGGTGCCGTAGAGGGAGACCATAAACCACGTCCAGCCAATAAAATACAACATTTCTCTAACTGCGGGTGCCGTAGAGGGAGACCATAAACCACGTCCAGCCAATAAAATACAACATTTCATTCGCCATAAAACCGAAGATACAGACAGAACCATCGTCCTCGTCAAGGCTGGTCGACTTGGGTGGAGAGATTTAGATTATATTATTTTTTTCAGATTATATTGGAATTATTTTTTCTTATATGTTCTTCGTAATGATTGAGGCGATAGGAATGACGTTTGATATAGACCCTGGTGGGCTGTGGTGTGGCTAGGCTGGTTGGTGTGTGGCTCACATTACCAGCAGTGTAGTACTGGTCCAGGGCCACAGGCCAGCCAGCCAGCCAGCCAGCCTGCCTGCACACCACAGCTGCCCTCACTGCGGTATAATGGTCTAACACATGGTGTACTACCACATGGTGTACTACCGCATGGTGTACTACCACATGGTGTATTACCGGGTGATGTACTACCACATGGTATACTACCACATGGTGTACTACCAGGTGATGTATTACCACATGGTGTACTACTAGGTGGTGTACTACCAGGTGGTGTACTACCAGGTGGTGTAATACCAGCTGGTGTACAACCATAGTGCACAACCAGCTGGTGAAATAGAGAAAACTTTCCGTGGTTCGTGTGTTTGTGTGTTCCGTTGTCTCTATACATGTGACGGTACGTATGTCTGCATGTGGGTAAATGTGTAGACGTGAGCGTATCTACGCCTAGGAGAAATTACCTTTTTGTCCTGTACGGCCAAGGGGGTCGAGGGGGTGAGGGAGGGGGTGTTGTACACTCGTGGGGCCCCACCTCTTGAACCTCCTCTGTTAACATACAACTTTTAAACTTCTGTTCGCTCTTATCATTTACACCTTCATTCTTCAGTTTATTCCATTCTTCCACAACTCTTATAGATAATTTCTTACTTAACAAGTTTCTTGCTTGATTTCGTGTCTTGGCTTCTGGTTGTTCTACCCTTGTATCAGTTGAAGTACTGTTCGCATGTGGCGTTATTAGAATGGTTTAAGAACTTAAAAGGTTATGATCAAGTCACCTCCTATCCTTCTCTCATCCATGGTGAACAAATTTATGGTTCTCAACCTCTTACTGTAGCTCACCTCTCTCAACTCTAATACCATCTTTGTTTCCCTCCTCTGGACCTTCTCTATTAGTTCTTTATGCATCTTTATGTGTTATGACTAAACTTGAGAAACATCTAGTTTTTAGCCCAATAGAGAATGTGAACAGTTTCCTGAATATTTCCTGACTTACGTGTTTGAATATGATTTTAATTTTTGCTTGCAACCAGTTTGTCTCCCTGACAGTTTCTCTAAGATGGCCTAGTAACAGTTTAGGTACACAACCTGCTCCCAGGTCCCACTCACACACAGGTTCCTGCGACTTCCTCCTAGCGAGATGATACTCGTATCGAGGCTTTCTCTCGCTGTGTCTCATCCTCATTACTTTACATGACCTCATATTGAGTCTCGCTCACCATGTTATCAGACCAACTTCTGCGTTTGTGTGGGACCCCGTGTAGGAAGACGAATTCCTCCTCACTCTTTTACATCCCTCATTATCTCATATCATCCGCATACATTTGCAGGTGTGAATCCAGTCCTTCTGGGAGGCAATTTACATAAACCAGGAAGATCAGTGGTCCCAGGAGAGTATCTTGCAGCACTCCATTACTTACTATTTCAACCTCTCTTCCCTTCCACCTGAGGTAATTATTCTTTTATCCATCGAAGTAGTCTCCTCCTTTATTTGTCTGTGTGTGTGTGTGTGTGTGTGTGTGTGTGTGTGTGTATACCTCAATATACCATCTGCAACACCACGCCATCCCAGGCCAGAGTCTGTGTGCAGATCGGGCGATTCTTTTCATCCTGTTTAACGTCCGTAATTTTGACGTAAACAAACGGTTGACCCATCAGTATGAGGACGTAATGACGTAAGCGTACAGTCAGTCCCTTCCAGTCGTCCCAGTGGTATGTGGTTCCAGCCTCGAGGCCACAGTCTCTGCCAGTTACCGAAGTTCGATGATGAAGATCGCACGATAGATATTTATGCCGGTAGACGGCAGCACAGGCAAGGGCTGTCATGGGCGGCCTTGGTAGGGCCTGGGTATTCATAGTCAGGGTTGGTGTTTGTGGCCTTGGTCGGGCGATGCCGGCGCCCCGGCCGCCACCACCTCCCTTCTCCTCTCATTAGCACACACGCCAAGAATAATATCGAACAGCACCGCGCCAGCTGACGAGTTCCCTCAGCAGTCCCCACCTACCATCCAGCTGTGCACCTGGGGTTCGAACTACCGCTGCTGCTCCTGTTGTTGCATGTAGGCATTATAGAAGTCAGCATTCCGGTCAGCGTAACGGTGGAAGGATCACTGGGATGTGTCATTGATGACGGTTCTGACCCTCACACTCCTGTAGAAGGTAGACGGAGTCCTGTAGAAGGTAGCCTGACTTCTGTAGAAGGTAGCCTTATTCCTGTAGAAGGCTGACGACACTCGGTAGGAACCAAATGATGAGACGAGAGTCAAGCCAGGCGGGTCAGCGACAGATAGCACCGGGTATATTGCTAACACCAGCCTGCCATGTCTGAGTTGCGAGGGAAGAGTTTTGAGATTTTTGCTGAGAATGTGAGACATGATTACTTCCCGGCTATTTGTTTGTGGTGTATCACGTCTGGCACTATACAACCGCCATGATACACGGATTTATATGTCATCCAAATTAAGTTTATATGTTCTTTATGTAATGTATAATGCTGTTGTTTTTTCGATTTAACCTAGAACGTACAAAATGAGACTTCATTTTTATTGTATCTGTTGTAGCATCATTACCGCATTCAGAGGGAACATGTTAACCAGAGAGATCGGCCAATCCTCAGTTAGCCACACTTGTGTATGCTTAATTTGAGTGGGTATGGCGGTATAAAGAAGATGATCATAGTGTTAGGAAAGCAATGATGAACAGCTCGCCTCAGGATGTTCGAGGACGAAGTCACATCCAGCCGTCCAGGTGAGGTGAGTCCTGCCGGCGCTGCTTCACTTGGTGCAGGTGGGGGAGAAAATACTTCATGAAAGGCCTTCGACACTGAGGTCAAGGATTCCATTATCCTTGCTTCAAGTTCAAATATCTTAACCGCGCGAAGGTGGAAGAAGACGTGTTAAATGGCCAACTATCACAAGAGCTGTTCGGGGGGCAAGATGAATAGTTACATCAGACATTTTGATCTTTGAACATGTATCCAGTATGTGTTTTTTCTATGGCTACTCCCATTTATGAAAACTAAGGAGCATTTTGAATATGTCTTATATTTTGAAATGACAAGTTTGATCATCAATGGTCTCTACAAAGTGTGTAGAGTCACTTGCCACAAGCACCAGCGATTTGGATTGTAAACGTAGCACAAAAAGTAAACTGAAGGTACATCCAGAGTTCTATTATGAGGAAGAGAAATAACATCTATAATGATACAGTAGAGAAGATAACTGAAGTTATCAGTGAGAGATCCTCTCTCAGGACTCATAATGAGTGATCGTCTCTCAGGACTTATGATGAGTGACCGTCTCTCAGGACTCATAATGAGTGATCGTGAGGTAGTTACTCCTCATCTGAGCAGAAGACCAACAGTAACACCTGGAGAAATCTAAATATTGATACCATTTCTGACATGGCGAGGAATAGCAGGTAAATTCTCTTGGTTCATCTGTGCTTCGTAAGTCTCCTGTTAAGAACATTTAACATTTATCATACCCGGCAGGCGTTGCATGTATGGGGGTTGGGGAGCCAGAACAATAATATGATGAAGGTGTCGGCTGGAGAAATCTTAAAAAGAAATTTACTCTGTCTATTTACCCTAACGGTATAAATATAGCTCAGCTCTTTCACTTGGAAGAACATAAATCTTTTTGTTGCAGAATATAGGAGTAAATACTTTTGTTTCGATATGTATACTGATTATGTATTCCTTCGTTATTACGTTATCTTGAGATAATAAGAAATAAATAATTAGTGATATAGAATTTCTTGGATAGATGTAATCCATATTTAACTCTTTATGGCTGCTTCAAATTATTTCCCTTCCTTTCGAATATTATAGTATCATGTCTTCGTAGTAAAGTGTCGGCCTCAGGATATATAATGCTGTGATTTATTCTGGAGGTTCCGTGTCTTGTTCATGGCGTATCCGTGACAAGGAACGACGGGTTAGTTTTAGGTTTTGTTCACATATTATAACTGTGTTTGATCTACGTGGAATAACAGCGTAACTCCATCACTCGGCTTGAACATTTCGTGTATACGTCTGGCAAGAGCCCGTGTGGCTCAACCCACTCATCGCCAAGATGCTTGAAATCTCGTCCAATCAGCTTACAGTGCGGGCTGGGCTGGGGGGGGCTGGCTCTACCCAAGACCTATTATTACCGGAGACACAGATGTTCGTCTGTAAGGCCTCACACCCGCCGCTGTGCCAAGATCCTCTTACTGTCTTACACCCGCGCTGCTGCACGACCCTACCACAGGACGTTTAAGGTCCAGCCACACCACCTTAACACACCCCCTTCCCTCGAACACGTCGGCATGACCACTGGGCACGACCGGACGACCCCGGATATGACAGCCCTGGTCCTCTACCTAACCCTGAAGAGTTGGGTCGAAGACCAGGCCATCAGACATCCAAGGGTCATATACCGTCTTGCCTAAGGGTCGTGTACCGTCTTACTCAAGGGTCGTGTGCTGTCGGCCTGAGAAGGCGAATAAGAAACATGAAAGCCCGAAGGAGGTGTCTGGCCGTGTGGAGAGGATGTCATTCACTTCAGACCAGGAGTCGCTCCTGGATGGAAAGGGAATTCATTAAATGCACCCAGCTCGACCTCTGACGACGCACTGACGTTACTGCTGTACATCATGACCACTCGGGAGGGTCGGGTACGCCACATGATTAGCCACACACTAGGGCGTGCTTGGTGAGGGAGGAAACGTCTGACATACGACGATGTTAGTGCAACGCGTTTCATGTATACTATTCATGAATGTAAAGGGAATTCATTTTGAAACTGTGGATACAGAACGTAGCTGTCAGAACTCTGTCAGTGGACTGTACCGTGTTCACTTACATACCATCATTTCAGGACGCATTCCTCAGGTCATCAGTCGTTAGCCTGATCTCTTAGCCTACCACAGTTCCTGCCCATCGTCGTGACTCGGAACCAACACAGGCCCAGTGTCCTTCCAGATGGACCTCATAGTGAGGTGAGCCCAACGCGCTAGCCCTGCCACCACGGCAAAATCTCGTCGTAGGTACTCGTAGGTAGTTAGGTAGGTAGGTACCCACGAGGCAGCCGGGGCAATGGTGCTGCATCAGGCATGAAACAACACCACACACTGAGGCATCTTGCTCCACTTTGATCTGAGTGAGTGACTTCCTGTGGACTTGTGTTCGGCCAAGTATAGCTGACTGGGGGACAAAGCTAACAAAGCCCCGGGAAGGTACGTATACAGCTGGAGGGTAGGAAAACAAATGATGTCCCCCGGCTTTGTTGTACACTCAGGCAAGTATAGATCGTGTATCCAGGCCAACTAGGCCGGTGTATATGTCCGTTGTTCAGTAGCAGTCTGAGAAAATTGCCGTTGGCTGCGTGGATGATTGGCTAAGACAGAAATTTCTGATGATGGTTGGCTGTGTGACGAGCGTCCCCATGTGTACCAGATGATGATACCCACCCATCGCCAGCGTCACAGCCACCGTCACGTACCTGATCCACAGTGGTGGTGGGTGACGAAGTAGCGATACTTCTTAACTCTACTTAAGAAGGTCATTTTGGGATTTACTTTTCACTTTAGTACTAAACCTCGAGTTTTGAATGCTTATATTCGAGAGTATATACAGAGAAGATATACGCTTCCCTCCTTACATTAATCGTTACGTTTGTATGTTGTGTGTGTGACAAGTGTCACTTGTAACTGGTGTCATAATATTGTGGACTGTCTTGACTTTGTTTTCGTTTTCCTGGCACTTCTATACACGTGGAGATCAAGTGTCAGGTGTATGACGTTAATGCCAGTATGGCACTTATACATAGTCCTAGCACTAGCTGTGTGACACTGATGTCAAGTGGACACTGCTAGCGCAAGTATCAGACTGTCGTGATGGCACCAGCTGTGTCACCCTGGTGTCGGGCGTGTGGTACTACTAGTCCAAGTTATATGACACTGACTTGGACACTGTGGTGTGCTGGCACCGTTAGTGTGGCAAGCGGTGCCAGGTGTGTGGTACGTGAGGTAGCCACACCGCTAGGACCTCACATGCAAGCCACACTTGTGTAAGATCTCACACAGACACGTCATGTTATCGACAGACCTCAGGCCAAGATGACCAGATACACAGAACAGACCAGCCAGCGATGGACGATCTATCGTTGCTGGTAGCAACGGTGACCGTGAGATAAACATACCAGACCATCTGTTGTTCCGTTGAGTCAAGGGCGATCCTTCTGTTCGATACAAGGCCACCTGTCCAATAGACTCCCCGAAGTTCTGTTTGGGGGAGCATTGAGTGACGTTAAGCATTCCCCACGGTGGAGTCCTGGGACCCTCTCTCTTCAGTTGCGGTCCTGTGAGGGCGGTGCGGTTGTCTGCAGCTGTGTGTACATGCCACTCAGCAAATTAGTGTTGGAGGTCCTGCACCTGATGCGAGCCCATATTGCTGTGGGGACGGTATACATATGTAGCTTGATACATAAGTTTACAGGACGAGGATCGACCGTGTTGGGGACGGGTGTCGACCATCATATGGACGTGTTTCAGTCATGATAGTGACGAGTGTAGGAGCCCTGGCCTTCAGGGTCGGGGTCCATGGGCCTCACATGGTACCTGGAGACTTCTTCCCCAGCAGCCAGTAACGATCCGTAAAGTCACACGAGGTTCGCGTCTCTCATTAGCAAGACACACCTGCCTCTTGCTTCACCGAGACAAGAGAAAGACAAATCAATTTACGTGATGATATTGATATACTGGTCATAATTTTACCTTACATAATTAGTTTTTGTTTGTTTGTTTGTTTGTTTGTTTGTTTGTTTGCATCTTCTGCAGCCATTCAAGTCGTCCAGGCCATCGACGTGTTTTCCTCCCAGTCCACATTAAGGTAGCGTGAGGCAGCATCACTCTGCTGTAAGTGTTGCTAGTGTGAAGAGAGTGAGCGACGGTATACACTTGGTGGCTCCTGATGATGTAGGCGTCCGTGGCGAAGGATGCGTTGTCAACCCTGGGCCAGTTTCTTTTAAGAACGCTGTTTTTACATTCTCTCTCTCTCTCTCTCTCTCTCTCTCTCTCTCTCTCTCTCTCTCTCTCTCTGTCTC
>JAUUDZ010048824.1:0-10540 GCA_032361705.1 Panulirus versicolor | reverse complement strand
GTAGTGTGAGGTCACTGTGGGTCCTCAAGGCTCTGATATCATCCCAAACTGCCTTGTGGTGTAGTGTGAGGGCACTGTGAGTCCTCAATGCTCTGATATCATCCCCAACTGCCTTGTGGTGTAGTGTGAGGGCACTGTGGGTCCTCAAGGCTCTGATATAATCCCCAACTGCCTTGTGATGTAGTGTGAGGGCACTGTGGGTCCTCAAGGCTCTGATATCATCCCCAACTGCCTTGTGGTGTAGTGTGAGGTCAGTAAAGTTAACCCCATATGTCTGGCGGTGTTGTGTGGGCTCACTGATCCTCTTGGCTCTGAAGTTAACCCCATTTGTCTTGCGGTGTGGTGATGGGTCACTGGTCCCCAAGGCTCTGATGCCACCCCCATTTGACAGTCGCTATGGCATGGGGTCGTTGACTCTCTAGGTCCTAATATCAATCACTGCTGTTTGGTCATGAGCATTGCTGGTATGAACAAGAGAAATCCTGATGGATGACCCATTATCGCCCCCTGCGCGTGACAGGAATCATATGACTGACCGACATGCGACAGTGCTAATCCTGGACATTTCGGCTCAGCTGTGGACTGTCTGTGGCTGAATCTGTACGTCCTGAGCAAGAAACCATCGCATCTCAAAACCTGTGAGATACATACATCATCCCGGACGAGCGACGAGCAGGCGGTACCTATTCATACTTAGGACCATTGAAGAGTTATGAGTATGAATGGACGCCATGATCAAGAGGACTCCTCCACGAGACCCACACTGTCGCTGATTGACATCCCTGGCCATGGAGTTGGGCTGGCTTCTCCCCTGCGGTGGGCGCTGGTCGTATATTCTTATCAGCGCCAATTAAAATGCAAATTGAGGATGATTCCGGATCATTCATTGGTCCCGTACGTGCCATTCATTGCTCCCTGTCACCGGGAGGTAATAATGGCCTGGTCAGACCCATGTTTATAAATGCACCTCAACACCATCAGGAGGTTCTCGGAGGCTGACAGTAACTAAGTCCTCCACTAGATTAGTCAACACGACCACACGAATGGTACCGTAATCCCCACACGAATGTAACTCAACTTTTTAAAATTTATCATCATCTTTGTTCCACCTCTCTTTAACTTGGGTATTAGCTCTTTGTGGTTATTGAAGGTCTGTGATCTTGAGAAGCATCTTCTAGTTTTGGCCTAATTAGAGTGTGAACAGTTCGCTGATTATTTCTTTATCCAAATATTTGAATTTAGTTCTAATACTTCCCAGCAGGCAGTTTGTCTCCTTTGCTATTCCTCTAATGAGTGACTTTTGCGGGGGGCTATGTCAATTTCCAAGCCCCTCTCACAAGCAGTTTCATGCAGTTTATTTCCTGCTGTATGATGTTCCTATTGAGCCCTTCTTTCACCTTGTCTCGTTCTTGTTACCGTACAGTAATTAGGATAAGACTCGGTGAAGTCCTCGGGTTGTTTGGGTCAAGTACCATCAAATATGTACATGAATTTCGATGCCTGACACACAAAAATTGTGCTGCAGTGCTTCGAATCACTGACCCTTGATCAACGTGGACGGATAAAGCATCGGCGGATAATCTTACTGTATAACTGAGCGAGGTCGTGTTTGTCTATATGCAACCGAAAAAAAGTAAGACTGAAACGACAACACGGAAATACTTTAAACTTTGTCGAAATGTTGGGTATGACTAAAGACCACGAGCTAAACACTTCTACTGTGTCACTTCTCAGAAAAATATCTTTTTTTGTCTATAAACAATGGAGTAAGTGTTTCTTTGTGCGGACAATTTCCTGCACGGGCCACCACGGCCACAGACCAGACCGGCCACCACGGTCAGAGACCAGACCTGCCACCATGTACACAGAGACCCGACAGGCAGGGGAGTTGAGGGCCGTGGAGGGGGTGTAGTCTGGGAAGGGGAGGGGAAATTAGAGTGGAGATATGGGAGGGGAGGATCGTGCAAGAGGTGGGTGGGGGTCCTAAAGGAGATCAGGGAGGACTGGGCTGTGTAGAGCACGGGAAGGGATGGCCATATATGGAATCGGGGGTTTGGGGAGGGAAGAAGCAAGGGATATGTATGATATCTCTGAAGTTCCAGAGGCACATGATCACTATGTCATACTGTACTTCCACCACCACCACCACCACCACCACCACTGCTGCTACTACTAATACTACTACTACGGCTACTACTGCTACTACTACTACTGCTACTACTACTACTACTACTGCTGCTGCTACTATTACTACTACGACTACTACTACTACTACCAACAATGATAGGTATATATACTTCATCTGTGTCATTTCCTCATCGGAGTTATTACCTTTCCCATGTCTAGAAGAATACTTCTTTGAATTACAGATACAGACAAATCTATGACAGGAAACAGAAACAAAGAAGTACTGAAATTTCATCCAAAAATGACATAAATGCAGCAGCAGCCGTAAGAGGAGACGACCTCTTTCATGTGCACCCGTTAAGTTCCACTACTGGACTTTGCCTATGAATCTAAAATCCATTAAGCTTCATACATGTTTACGTGTTTGTTATGATTGCAATCGTAACATTTTTCTCATTTATCTTTTAACATTATGTTAACCCAAGTAAGCGTTAACGTACTTTTTATTGGAATTCTTACCATTTTACGTCTTCGTTGTCTCTGTCGTGTTGGTATCCGTCCTCTAACTTTCGGGTTCTGCCATATTGAAGACTTTGGTTGGTTGTTCCTGGAATTATTTCGATTTCTCTCCCATCATCGCTTTACACGGTCGCTGCCCGGCACTTTTAGCGCAACACAAATGTGAGACTTTCACTATAAAGTGTCCTACACGTCAGGGAAGTGTGTTTGTGAGCGTGTGTATGACCAAGTCACCCCGATTTTGTTGTAATAAACGGCAGAGAAACGTTGGACCACATGCTACATAGCCGTTGTTGGTTCAGTGTTTATGTTTTCAACGGAGGTTTGAGAGCACTGCTGTCCAAGGAACGGTTTCCTCACCTAGACAACGACTCCACACGAGTCCTAGCTTGCTGTTGGTTGCAGTCCTCAATCCCTTCAAGCAGACAGAAACGGACGCAGGCTAACACCCTGTTTTACGGTAAAAAGTAGATTAGGTTATACTTGGATGAAGTTCGGTATACTAGCGTGAAGGTGGGTATGCCAGGGTGAAGTTAGGTATGCTGGGATGAAGTTGGGTATGCTAGGGTGATGTTGGGTATACTAGGGTGAAGTTAGGTATGCTAGGGTAAAGTCGGGCATGCTAGGGTGAAGTTGGATATTCTAGGATGAAGTTGGGTATGCTAGGCTAAAGCAGGTCACGATAAGCTGGGATAGAGTAAGCTAGGCTAGTTTATGTTAGGTTAGGTTAGGTTAGGTCTGTCATATTTGTACGAAATCCCTTAGGTTCGAGGATCCAGAGTGTAACAAGCAGTTGCTAAGTTCCACGAGATGGGTCTCGTTCCTGAGTTTTGAAAAGTTGGTGTTATGTTACAGATAACAAAGAGTTACTCCCGTCTCTCTTTGTTACGAGATATGGTATGTGTCGGACGTAACAAGAACTGGCTTTGTGCCTAACTTTATATTTTTCGTAGTAAAATTGTTCTGCTGTTACTTCTCTTCGCTAAATATTTAATTCTTGTTGCACCAGGACGTGTCAGTATTTGGTCTAATGCATTATATGAGAACTTGGTGTACGATATGGAAAAGAACTGCCTGGAATGAAACTTGCGAGAGGGGAATGTTGGGTGTCGCAGGGGAACAAACCTTGAATCAAAGACGAAGATAAGCTGAGCGGAGCGAGACCGCGCTAGTGCGGAGATAAGCATCACTGGATATAACATGGTCCATCATCCGCAGCCGAGCACACCATAATGCTCTCGAGGCACACTTTCAAGATTGCTTAGGCGCCGTTGGTCGTCTCGGGCGCCACCAGGCCTGGACATGTCGCCTCGAAGGACAGTACAGAGGGCAGCTACGAGCCGCAGGACAAGGCTATCGTCTCATTCGAGGGAAAATATTGCAAGTTTACTGATAGTGATGTGATTCGCTAGGATTGTGTCTCTGTGTATACTGGGTACACATTGGTAAGCTAGAGTGGAGAACAGACAGTGGTACCTTAAAGTCCTCAGAACTGATGCCTACATCAGCGGTTGCCGCGTGAGTCAAAAAGTGCTCTCCCTTGCTTAGACCTTTCATGCTTCTCAGGCCGTTAGCCATGCGCATCATCCATGGGGGGTAAAGTAATGCTGCTTACGAAGGACACCCGCCTCCAGACGATATTTATTCGACGAGGGAGCAGGCAAGGCCGGGGATTATAATATGTTGGAACATTGCCTGGCCCTGACACCCGGCAGCTGTGCAGTCTTCTTGTCCGATGGACGTAATGAGGTCAGCTTTCTCAATGCTGAGGGCCAGTGGCTCGTCGTCAGCTCTTCCTCTCCGTTAAAGGTTTTTCATGAGTCTTCCGTTTTTGTTGGAAGTTCCTAATTAGCACTCCCTAATTACTTTAAACTTTTCATGAGCTTTTCTCCAACTGTTGGTAGTAACACGTCCTCCGTCTCATCCTGTGCTGGATGATTTCCATCTGCACTCTACTGGAAAACTCTTCTTGCCCTTCTGTATGAGTTCTTCCTCAGCCACTGATGTTTTAACCATTTCCAAAACTTCGTAATTAGTGCAAAAATCCAGTGTGTGTGTGTGTGTGTGTGTGTGTGTGTGTGTGTGTGTGTGTGTAAGAGTCCTAACCAACAACTGTGATCGGCTGTACCAGTTCTAGATAACTTTAGCGGTTGTAATACATTTTGTGATACGTTTAGTTACCCTTACATTTAGTTCAGAGTGGAAAAGTTCAGTCTTGTGAGTCGTGTGGGTGAGATCAGCAAGGCTTGGTATTTGAGGCTCGGAAACCAGTTACAATGTGTCAGTGTGTGAGGACCAGTAGTGGTTGTCTCGGGCGGGCAGGACGGGAACACGGACTGGTATTTGGAAGTAGCCGGTGACGGAGGGACAGTCTTGAAGACCAATCTTGGATATTTTCCGAAACTGACCCTTTACAGTACGTTCTCCATGGTAGCATTGTAGATTATATTAGTTCAGTGTTTCATCTTCTGTTGTATGCTTGCTGTCTGTATAGACAGCAAAGGAACGACAAGAGCTACAAACATATTCATGACATATACGATTCTGAAACGTGAAGTAAAGAGATGGACAATGTACCCGAGATCGTGTGATGATGTGGGGACGCTGTGTGTGAATTGATTGACTGAGTTTGCATGAATGAGATGATCGAGTGAAGAAATTGTGGAAGAATAGAAGCAAGATTGACGTGTAAAGTGAACGAGTACGAATATATACGAAGGAATGGGCCTTAACGAGTGCGTGTGGGAGTCTGCATAATGGCTGAGGTGTTTTCATGGGTGCCGTGCAGGCTACACAGCTTCATTTGATGAAAGATATCGCTCCTCATAGAGGCGTAGACGGTACGAACGAAACAAAAAAGTGAGGACGGGTCGTCACAAGACGGGCACGTGACAGGCCCATCAGATATCTCTTGATATAGAGGAAGACTGGGCAGTCGTGTGTGGTACATAGGAAGGCGGTGCATATAGAATCCTATCAGACAACCATACACGTCACAGCTATTATTAATCTCACCACTTGGAAATGGCATGCTACGTCTTGTGCTGCTTCAGTTAAAGAGGAAGCTTCTGGTAGCTTTGCCAGGGCTTCACTTGCTTTCTAAGAATGATTCAGTTGCGAATGATAGGTTGTCACCTATAAGTTTAGATAGAACCAAATATCATTCAGACTTTATTCATATTCAGAAGTATGTGAGTTTATAAACTCAGTAAGTGTTTTAAGTGGAAAAGAACTATCATACAGGGAGAAGTCTTGAAGCTTTTTCTGTCACAAGAGATGGCTGGTTCATATGCAGATATTTCTTCGTTCTTTATCACCCGTTTTGTTATTTGCCTTAACACGATAAATTTCCGGACAAGAAGCGACTAACTTATAGAATTCGTAGAGGGCAGCATTAAGAGTGAAAGCAGTGTTCTGTGGCTGGATCAAAGTAGGAGGCGATCCTGCGGCTGAGTGTGGCTGATTGGTACGTGTGAGACACTGGACGAGAAGACTATTGAGGGGCTTCGTGAAGAGTGGGAGGATGGGGGAATAGATTAACACGAAGGATAAGATGGAGGTAAAGTGGGAAGCAGATCTGGGGAATAATAGAGAGATGATGTAACTATCGTTTAAGACTAGAAAGTTGGTACTAGTTTCACCAGCCCGTGTACCGTCCTCCCATCCAACGAAGCCCCTCCCCCCCGAACCCTGAATAGCCTGCCCCCACCTTAGGCACGGCCTTCCCCTCCCCCGATCTCCACTCTTGGTGCTACCCTTTCCCTCGCGTCAGGGGCCCTTGTCTCATAACAGCCTGACTCTCTGGTTATACGACCAGAATGATGGATGTGCCGGATATCCTGTGTGACTGAGGTTGCCATGGTTGTACGAGGATAATTAATGTTAAGACGTCAGAGGAACGCATCTAAGGGACGTACATGAATGGAATTTGCTAAAGGCAAGGAGTTCGTCGATCCTCCAAAGAATATTTAGTCAAGCATGCATTTATCGTCAAGATCGTAAAGCTGGAAGCTACCAATCATTTTACAGAGGATTACAAAGGCATGGCTACAGGAACAGATTATGGGTCCCTTCGAGGCTGTTTGTAATGGTGGTAGATGTCAGAAACTCACTGTCTAGTGAGGTGAATGTTGGAAGACTTACAGGTAATTCAAGGACAAAAATCTGCAAGATGACAGTGTGACTAAGGAGGCGCAGTTATGTTTGTCATGAAGCGAAGTAGTTATCAAGTATCTGTAGTACTGCAGTCAATAACTCTAACTGGTAAGCCCTCCACGTGTTAACAATCCTGCTGAAGAAAAATAACCTCGCCTCATTCGAGGTAAAACGTTTCGACTACGAGTCTGTAGCCATCATACGACTGAATTCAGAAGAATCAAGTCTTAAGAAGCTTCTTAAGTCAAGATTATCAAAGCCTTTGATAATTTTCTTTCCTGAATGGTGTAGAGAATTGTCAGTGCCAGTTCTTTAAGGTATATCTTTATGAATGACGAACAGTCTTCGTGTGGACTAGTGAGATTTTAGACAGCCCGGAGGGCTGTATGCCGAGCCCAAATATCTTATGACGAAAATGTTGTAATATTATACATTGAAAGAAAAAACGATATCATATGATAAAGAAAGAGCAATACTGTGTTATCCTGAAAAGAATAGTAAATATCATGTCCTGAAAAAGCCATGACATCGTATGCTTTGAAATTTGTAGAGATGCGGCTTGCAGAAGCCGTGATGTCGTGTATCATACCC
This sequence comes from Panulirus versicolor, assembly GCA_032361705.1. NCBI lineage: Eukaryota > Metazoa > Arthropoda > Malacostraca > Decapoda > Palinuridae > Panulirus > Panulirus versicolor. The sequence goes on along the minus strand of JAUUDZ010048824.1, from coordinate 3,148 downwards.
TGATAAAGCTCCTCGTATCATACCGTGAAATAGCCACGCTTTCGGGCACTTATCAGTAAATTACACATAGATCATTCCTATTTCTGGAGGTTTTTCAAATCCTTACTTAGTTCTTAGTTATTGTAATATCGATCATTCATGAATGTATGACAACAGTTGGATTGGTAGTTATGGTAATTTAGCTAATAGAAGCTTTTGAGCTCGTGTTCGTGCTAATGAACTGCTTCTGAACTTGGTTCGAACTGCTGCAGTCTCGAGCTATTGTCTGAGGAAATCAATGCCGAGACCCAGAACAAGAGTCAGTCCCTCGTCCACTCTTTGTCTCTATCATCATATACTTGGGTTAGAAATAATCTGCTCGTATTGTTGTCTCAATTTTATGGTTGTGTTTTCCCATATCGGCTCATGGTGTTTTTCCTCTTCATTATTTATCGTACAAGTAGAGTTTTAAATCCATACCTATCATAATTAATAGATTTATTCTTCTTGAGTTTGTAATGTTGGATAAATGCTTCTAATTGAACGGTTCTTGTCTGTGTTCATGATCGTCTGTGATGTGCATTTAACACCATAGTCCCGTCGGGTTAACTTCAGGCGATAACTTAGTTACCATAGATCAACACCTCCCGTACTTCGCTCTGCTGCATCTTACTGTTTACCTTACAGTTTGTTTATTGTATGGCTAAGAACTAGATACGATACTAGATATTAACTAGATATGAGTTTATTTTCATATTTTTCTCCATTTTTTGCTACATTGTTATGGTTTCGGGTAAATATTGATGGGTAAGATAAACGAATCCATTTACACTACTGAAAAAAGTCTTAATGCTATATGCAGCAAAGAGTGTTAAATATAGTGCTGGTATTTAACTATGTACCTCTATCGTGTCAGCCAGTAGTGTATAAGAACCGACAGGAATCAGAAATGATATTCTTACTTCCTTAAGGGTGTAAGCCAACCCTGGAAGCATCTTTATAGCCCACAAAAGGAAACGCGAGTATATTGCAACCTGCATCCGCTCTGTTTACCCATGACGTCACACGCGTGTTTGACTACTGGTAAAATGTTCTCTGAGTTGCCGGCTGGGCAACCGGTGCTGCAGGGGTGTGTAGGAAAGAGGAGAGGCTGAGTAGCGGTCGTGAGCATGATTATTAAAGATGTCTTCTCTGCATTTACTGTGAACTGGCTGTAATATTTAGACAGAGGGATTAATTATTATCATTATTATTACTATTATTATTATTTTTATCATTATTTATTATTATCATTATTATCATTATTTCTTATTATCATTCCTGGGAATAGGGGAGAAAGAATTCTACCCGCTTATCCATCAGGCTCGTGAGCAGGGGGCTAGAAACCCTCATGTTTTATCAGTTACCAAAAATAGGAAGATAAGAAAAGATTCCAGCGTGGATCTGTGCTCGAAGCCTCAGGTAGGGGTGTCTGAATGCGTTGGTTGTAACGAGAATAAGAAGGGAGAAATGAATGCTATATCTGATGAGAAAATCCTCGATCTCTTGGCTCTGGGTACAACTAAGTTGTAGGGAAGGAGGAAGATTGGTTCAGGAATGCTCAGGAGTTAAGCTATGGCCAGGAACGGAGGAGAAGGTGGCATTTCAGTGATGAAGAAGGAGCTTAAGGGAGTGTATTAAAAGTGTCAGGTTAATACAGATGTGGATTACAATGAAAGTAGACTACAAGAAGTATGTGATTGTGAGTGCTCACATATCTAGCAGTGAAGGGAAGACTTTTTTCTCTTTTTAGAAGTTGAGTGGATGCTTTGGCAGTTTTAATGCAAGGGATCAAATTTTGGTGCCAAAGGATTTGAATGCGAATCTTAGGGATCTGAATACAAGAGTAGTGGGAGGTGTGTCAATTGAGGATATAAATGGAGTGGCGTGGAGTCTCCCGATGTAAATGAAAATGCGAAAGAGCTTGTAGTGTTGAGTGCTGCAAGAGGAACGATGGTTGGGAATACTTGGTTTAAAAGAAGGTGCATTCAGAAGTATATGTGGTTGAATGAGGCTGCAGGTCAACGGGCATAATTGGATTATGTGCTAATTGACAGTCGTGCGAAAGAGAACTGAATGTGAACGTGCAGGGATGGTGAGGGAGGTAGTGTTGATTTTGATTTTTCCTGCAAGAGTGGCGAGTTTATTGTGGACTCCTGCTCATCCTGTAGGTCTGGCACAAGAGAGGTACAGAGTGCACAAAAGGTGAAGGAAGCGGGTCGAAGCACTTGAGCGATTTCACAAGAAACATATGAGGGAACTTTTCACAAGGACTAGGCACTGGAAGACTTGTTTTTAGGGAAGTAGTGCTTACATGTGCTATTAAAGTGTGTCGCATGTGGAAGTTGGGAGGTGGACTAACTTCACAGAGGATAAGAATATCTTTTGGAAGGAAGTGAACAGAGTGACGATAACAGAAGAGCGGATAGAGGCGACAGTGTGGAGAGTGGCTAGGGAAGTGGTAATAGGCAAAGAAGAAAAGAAAAAGAGACTGAGGGATTATCTCGAAGAACTGTTGAATACATTTGTTGATAGAGCGGCGTATCTGATATGTTTGGGACGAGATGGTATGCGAAATCAGAGACTTATGACGAATGGTTTGGAGAAAAAAGACGAGGCAATAAAACCTTTGTATGAAATAAAGCAGCAGATGTGGAGGGGCTTTCAGCTGACTTTTTCAAGACAGGGGAAGTGACAAGATTGTTCATGCTATTTCATATGGTCCGTAGTAAGTTGCATGAGGACTGGAACAATGCATGTTTGGAGCTATTGCATAAGGGCAAGGGGACGTATCATTTATTGATCTAGGGAAAACGAGTGATAGGGATGATAGAAATGCTTGTAGGAAGGTGCTACGAATAAGTGGGGTGGGTGGAAAGTTACCGAATGAAATGAGGGAAATTCGCTAAGAGAGTAAGGTATGTGCTTTAGTAGGAAGGGAGGAGAGTGAGTGGTTTCAGTGAAGGTGGGTGTGCATCAAGGATGTGTGATGTCCTCCTGATTGTTTGATGTGTGTATGAATGGGATGGCGAGGGAGATGTTAGAGCGAGGGAAGAGGGAGTCTGTGGTAAGCTTGATTTTGAGAAGGGAGGGGGCTTTAGAGGAGGATCAGGTACTGTTTCCAGATGGC
>JAUUDZ010048813.1:0-10541 GCA_032361705.1 Panulirus versicolor | reverse complement strand
AAGTTCAGGAAATATGAGTCAGTATTCATAAAGAAATAGAACCCCAACGTGAATCACCCATGGCTACCAGTGGGTGGGTGAGACTGAACACAACGTAGTGACTGAACACCTACATGACTAACTTAATGTCTCTTGATACCGTAGGAGACAGTGTGTACACCCCTCTGACACCGAGCTAAGCAACGTATAGGAACACAGGACACGGAGGGAGAGGGCTATCACAGGAGCAGCACGTAGTACTGAGGAAGCTTGTCTCACAGCCGACACGGGCGTACTCCGACAGCTGGTGTGGGGGTTACTACGTAAGATAACATGACCCTTCACAACAGTCGTAAGACGGAGGCAGATATTCAGGCAAGAGTAGGACAGACTTGATGATGGTGGTGATTTCAGAGAAATAAAACGTGGAGACGTGTCTATGGGTTTCTTTTAAGGAAATGAAATTACTTAATAACTCACAGTTCTTCTAGGTATACCTAGCTTTTCCATGTCTTGCCCCAACATCCGCTGTCATTCTTAACATTACTTCTAAACATCTGACTTTTTTTTCCGTAGACCTACCCCATAGCCTTTGTGATGTTGCTTCCAACAATTCTCATCTTCACACATAAGTTTCCAATGAAGAGATGAGGCTTGTGTTCAGTTGCCCATCTCGTCCAGCTTAAATCTCCATACTTCTAGTATCATCTGGCTCAAGGATTGTTTCCATGTCTCTAAGCTACTACCTCCAGTTCTCCTAATTCAATAGAATTTACGATTATATTTCTAGACTCTCCAAACTCCGACCAGGAGGCATGACACCTGAATCTTCTTAAGCTTAGATCTTACACTTGGGTGACCAGTGTAACCACACGTAGTAGTTGATACCCTTCTATATAGATAATGGAAGATTGGAACCCCTCACGTCTCCCGACCTTAACAATCTGGAGCAAAATCATCAACCACCCTGCTCATGTGGCGCACCGTCACGACCACTCTACCAACACCATCATATCATTCTTCACGTTTAATCTCCACCGCGCCACAAGTGCACGACTCATACAATTTCATCCTCAAAGTTGTTCAGGTGAAGACGGTCTTATAGGTGTGTCTACTGAGTGTATCTCCTCATTTGACTCGAGCCTTTTTACGTCACTTCTGTCACACTTATCTTTCGAAAAACGCGATGTTTTGCCCGCGTTTCGCGTCATTTATATATATTGTTACTTTTAATTTTGTATCTATTTTCAACAATTCGCCAATTTTCCCCAAAACCTGGTATGTAGTGAAGATGAGGGTGAACCGTAAGGCTCTGGCCAAAAGCCTTTTTTTGCGTGAATTTCAGGTTTGTCGAAGGTGGCGATGAGTTTGGGGACATCTCCCTCAGTAGTGAAATAATGGTGGGTGATAGTGAGGAAGGAGACGGCATTCGCTTCGCTAATGTTGACGTGTCTAGTTGTTCTTTTTTCCCAGAAAGATTACGACTAATCTGCCACGAACTGATACTAGACCTTATTGTTACGGATGCACGTGAGGGGGGACTCATGCGCCCTCTTCATCTACCATCGTTTTTTCATCCAGTACATGGCTTGAGCAATGCCTTCCTGACGAAGATTCTCTGTGACCTCTGTAATGCATTTGCGCTACCGCCTGCAGGATGAGCATGGAGTGCACCATAGATTTTTTCCGGGGATACCGACACAAATTATATCGATGTCCTTGGGCCATGAAACTCGGAAATACTCTCCTTTCCACTCTCTTCATCATGCATCTCCTCCTGGAATCACTGCAAATCTGATATTCGTGAATCGGAAACATTCCCTTATCCAGGTGGGTAATGGGCTCCCTCGTTCCACAGATGTTGCTCTTTCTGATCTCTGGTCAAAGACATGTGTAGCAACGTCTGTCAGCGTGTCCGCACGAGCAATCAAACATCTTGTGTGTTTCTTAAGAAACCATAAGCCTCGTCCTTTTCCCCGATTCACAAGAAAAAGGAAATACGTGTATGGGGAACCACACTCCTGGCCTGTATGAACGGAAAACCATACGAAAAATTAAACGCAACAGACTATATATATCACATTAACTTTACACTGAACAATACAGCAATACGTTACAAAGGCAGTGCCAAACGACAGAAGTGTACTCCTTTCCGTCCATTGACGATGACACAGCTTCACTGTACGTGTCTTCTCTCGCTCGCTGTATAACCACTTGCTAACCATGAGGAGGGACATACAATTCTGGTAGACCCTGTGACTCACTTGTCATAGGAACATACCTGATTGTCCTATTGAAGAAAAGGAAAAGTAAACATGAACATTTTCCTTACCCAGAGCTTTTTTTGTTTACGGCGCAGAGCAACTCTGGCCAACCAAAACAACGTTAATTACGGGTATTTCACGACACAAACCAGAGGAATGTGGTGGCTTCATGACACACATGTGTGGCCATGAAGGAGGCGGTCGGTTGGCTAGCGGGTCCTCAGTGTGATGATGGCTTACCAGGTGTAGCGGCTGGTCTGCTGCTGCTGCTGCTCTCGGGCTCTGTGCTTGTGATGACGGGTACACTGACAGAGCATTGCACTCCTACTGTCCCGACTTATATACATATATTCATACATATTCGCCATTTCCCGCGTTAGCGAGGTAGCGTTAAAAACAGAGGACTGAGCCTTAGAGAGAAAATCTTCACTTAGCCCCCTACTCTGTTCCTTCTTTTGGAAAAGTAAAAACTGGAGGGGAGGATTTCCAGCCCCACGCTCCCTCCCCTTTTAGTCTCCTTCTACGACACGCAGGTGGGAATACGTGTCTCTTATTCCTACGTGTATACACACATACACACCCCAGTCAGTGTCTATGTGTGTGTGTGTGTGTGTGTGTGTGTGTGTGTGTGTGTGTGCGCGCGCCATTCTGTCTGTGCGTGAGAGAGTGTGTGCTGTATGGTGCGCACGTATGAGGTAAAAAAAAAAAACATGTTGGTGTACCACGGTGTTGTGTGTGGGGCTGCTCCAGGTGACCAGGTCGTACATTCCTCACCAGACTGTGGACGACTGACTGACTGCCAGAGGTTCTCGTCCAGCCAGGGAGAGATCATCCCAGTGGCCACGCACCTCCACCTGTCTCGTGTCTTTACTACGATCGTATATGAATATACTTTACTTGCTTGTCTACAGCACAGATGAGGAAGATGCCATGCTTGTTATTAGCGGTAGTGGGTGAAGGCAACCTATCTCTGCCTTGTTTTCAAGTGGGTAATCAAATTTTCTTCTCTTTTTCCCGAATTTCATAGTCTAACCTCCTCCTATTTTCCTCATGATGCATTGTTATCAGATTCGCGTCCTTCACTACCACTAATAGACACGTAAACCATCACTGAAGCTCTTCTATCTATTCGTCATCATTAAACCCGGTCTCTCGAACATTGGCATGGCTCGGTGTCTGGCGGAACACCAGTCTCCTGATGATCATGGTATCGTCAGAAACACTGAGCGCCCGAGGCAAGGGTCCCCGCGGCAGGAAGTTGAGTGCACCGGTGTGCGGGCGGAGCAGCTCTTTCCTTCAGTGTGTCAGTAAGTCGTCTATGATGGAGGGAGGGTTGCAGGTGCTGACAGATGGAGGGGAAGGGAGGGCAGCATAGAGGCAGGATGGGAAGGCTAAGAGGGAGTGATGAAGGGAAGGTAACGCTACGAGAAGGATGACTCTTTGGATTAGGGTGACGCTGCATCGCGGCGGTGTCTGCAGGAGGTAGAGCTGCTGTGGCGTCCCCCAGGGGGTGAGCTTCCTCGTCAGATCACACTGGCCAGCGTCCCTCCACCTCAGTCCCCGCTAGCCACACGCTGCACCTGGCCACACACACACACCACACACACACACAGCCGTATATCGCACCTTGATACAACATCCGGCCACTAGCTGCGAACGTCGTGGTCACCCGCCGTTGCAGATCCCACCACCAGACTGGGGTCAGTATATCGCGGTCTCCTGAACGTGCAGGCTACCACCACTGTTTGTTATTGTTTCCTGTCATTCGATATGTTTGCATCATTACTCAGGGGAGAAGAGTCGACGAAGGATGTCAACCATCATCAGCTATGGACGCTGAACATTAACCTGAATACACTATCAAGGTTCTGTTGATAAGCAAATAATGGAACGCTAATGACCACGCCGTTTAACAAGGTAAAGTAACAAGTTACTTGTATGGGAGGGACGAAAGATTAAGGGATGAGGCAATAACGGCGAGGGAAGATGACGTGAGGCAAGGAAATGGTCGAGCAAGGATGGAGATGAACTTTTAGAAAGTGTCTGCATGGAAAATGAGGGAAACGAGGCGAGAGGAGAAGCATAAGTACGAGTTTCTGAATACTAACGACACAGTGAGATTTGGAACGTTCAGGTGTTGTACAGTAAATACGGAGACATTACATACCATCATCCGCGGGCCACCTGCACAACAATGTGTCGTGGGGGACGATCATGAAACATTCATCGTCTGAAGGAGTTACTCGGGTAAAGAAACAGGTCACCAGTATCAGTACTGCTGCTGCTTCTCCTGTTGGGAATACTCTGTGTACATTGCGAGCGTCACACTGCAGTGTCGAGATGGGAAGGTAATCCTTCTTGCAATACCTATAACAGGGAAGAGAGAGGGGACACGGAAGGAAAATGTCTCCCACTCTGCCTACTGGGACGTAAAAAGATAAGGCGTGAGAAGTAAAGCAGGAGAGGGTATGGAAGAGTATCAGGGACGAATTTTTGAGGTCAGCCTATACCCCATGGTTGCCATCACAATCATCAACACTGCCCACAGAAACATGATTGTGTATATCACGTGTGCCTTCCCTTCCCTCTCCATCTTCCTCTTTTACAGATGTCCTCCTTCCTCTTCTCTCGCCTCATGTCTATCATTCCTATCATTTATTTCTTCACTTCTGCTTTTAACACGTGCTTTCCTCCACCCACACCCAAATCCTTCACCCCTATCCCCCCCGTCGTCATTCTCTGCCCTCCTCAGAAACCCATTCCTTCAACTCCTCCCTCCCGAACATCTCTCTCCCCATCCCCCGCTCCTCCCCAGCGGCCGGACCTACGCTATGAGGAAGGTCAGTAGGGCTGGAGAGCGTCACGTAGGAACCAAATAAAAAATGACGGGCGGAGGCGGACGGCTGACCACCCTGCAAATCGTGCAGATCACCAACACAGAACGAGTCTCGCATCTGGTACACACGTCGGTTACTGGCCTATGTGTCTTCTGAACTAATTCAAAAACGTGACATATATAGTTCAAATAAATTACAATGGTATAGGAGAACCTTCTCTACTTGGCTCATGATACTTCGTTTCCTTCTGGTCAACCCTTGTTAGTATTCCTAGTCACATTTTGAAGTAGACTCCTGAGGAAGGATGTCCAATGGGACGTCCAAGATTGTGACGGACTGAGAGCATCAACAGCTCGCTTAATGGAAGGTAGACGACATCAGACGAAGTTGAAAACAAAGAGTTTGAGGACAGGAAATGGTGGAGACGACTGACCGCGAGGCCGATGACCAACGGAATGTAAGTCTACACTGGCGTCTGGTATGTGCCTGCATCGCTCATCTGGCTCTGTATGCAGCAACGATCATCGTGGATGGCAGTCGGGGTCACTGGAAACAGGTTTGATGAAGCACCAGCCAAGGACCATCACTGCCCAGATCGGTCCCAAATCAGTCCAATGATTACAAAAGAGGAAATTGAACTGTGAAATTTTGAGGAACGGATCACGACAGACGACGGACACAAGCGATGGTACAACCTCACATGACCTTTGATCAGGTGGGTTAAAAAAGGGGGATTTCAGACGAGTGTTTACATAATAGGGAGACACGTCTTACCCCAAGGAAACAAACATTACCTTCCCAGTCCTGTATAATTCCCATAAAAGCCGTAACTGAGCTTTGATCGGGGAATGCGTACGATAGATACATATCCAGTGTATCAGGGAAGGGAGTTCAGAATTATAGTTGTTTCATATTGGAAGCTCCAGTCACGGAAAAAAAAAAAGTCCTCATCAAGGTCAGGCCTTAACTGAAATATAGAGAGGTTAATGAAAGTGGAAAAAAGAGAGACACAAGGGAAAGCACCCATAAATTCCAAAGAAAAGAAAATGTTTTTTAAAATGTGCCAGGTAAAGTTATTTGGAAACATGAGAGTGAACAGAGTGCCAGAGCTAAGACGTGTAGAGAAAGAAAAAATTATCAAAACGGCCCATCCCCAAGTTGCCAATGGTCTCACAGTAATCATGTGATGCAGTAGCTTGCCAAGAATTGCATGGTCTACCCAGTGGCGGGGGCACACAAGCAGTCAGTTCCAGGGAGCGAAAAGACAAAGTAATACCTATAGAAGAGGGAAAGTGAACCAACATTGCGGCGCAGAGCAAGTGGTCAGGCTTTGAAGTTAGCCTGGGAGAGTTGATAAGTCGGACTGCTGTCGACTCAACTCTGTCAAGTAAGGATGCAGAGATAGACCATCCTAAATGTGAGAGCAGTATTCCATACAAGGACGGATTAATCCTTTGTATAAACGGAGCAACTGTTCAGAAAAAAAAAAAAAGAAAAAAAGAATTTCGACATCTGAACAGGACTTCCAGTTTCTTAGGGGCAGACTCAGCTATTTCCGTAATGTGGGGTTTGCAAAATAGAGTGGATGTTACAGTGATACCAAGTATGTTCACTGTGTTGAGAAGTGAAACTGAAGAATCGTCGAAGGAGAGAGGAGAGTTGTAAGGAATATTCGACAGAGAGATGGATAGAAACTAGGTCTTGGAGGCATTAAACCCAGATTTCGTCCTTCCCACTGATGCATCCCATCCATAACTGAGTATATTGAGGAAATGGTGTCAAGATGAAATGCACATCGAGTGAGAGAAGGAGCAGAACTGAAGGATACGGAGGAATACATCGATGAGTCGTCGGGGAATGAGTGCGTTTAGGTATTTCTAGAAGAAAGGAAATCGTTGATAAAAAGGAGAAAAGGAGTAGATGACCGGACAGAACCTTAGAAACAGCGCTGTTGATGAAGGAAGGGGAAAAGACCGATCCCTCAACAACCACGGAGATAGATCGGCCAGAGAGGACGCTAGATATGAGGGTGCAAGCCAAAAAAAAGGAGGGTGGGGAGCTCAGAGATGATACCCCGATGCCACAACATGTCATGGTGATTATATCATTATGAATATCGACATTTATTTACGTTAACGATGATACTGTACTCATATACACTAATTCATTGCTTGTGCACTGTATACCGAGGTCCACTGCTTGCGGACGGTACACTGATTCTCCGCTCGTGTATGGTACACCGAGTTTCTCTGCCTGTGTACAGTATACTGATGTTATCTACCTGTATACGGTACACTGAGATTATCCCTGTGTGTAAGGTACACTGAGGTTATCCCCGAGCGTTTGGTATAAAGAGGTTATCAGTACAAGCGGTGTGGAAGCATAACTTAGCCAAAAACCAAAAGTTATAATGAGAGTTCTCTACAACTACTGCTGGTATGATGATGTGCACAATACAAGACGAGCACTTGTCTGGAGGCCCTGTCGAGCAGTGAAGGTACGATAAACATACAAATCAACAACCGTTTTTCACGCACACACACACACACACACACACACACACACGTGGTATAGGGTAGGATGTATTTGTGTGTGCATGCATACACAGGAATAAAGAAATGGTACATACATACAAGAGCAAGAGACGGGGGACAACACGAATTTAAAACTCTCTCTCTCCGTAACAGACAATGCGAAAAGAGGAGCTTCACGTACGCAAACGTGTACATACAGCCACAGCGGTGAGTCATATGGTATGTTACAGTCCTGCTGTTGTGGATGTTTGAAGATTGGTCTCATGATTTCTTATTAGATATAGGAAGGACCCTTTTAACTATAACCATTCACTTCTACTTTCTAGTACACGTTATATGATACTGAGTCCTTTTTAAAACAGATAATGGGATCAGAACCACCAAAATCGAACCTGACCTATTTTCTCATACAATCATCATTTGCCTAAAATTTCGAAACAATCATCCTATGGAATTATAATTAGAGTACAGACATCATCTGCTTACCGACGATGATGGCATTACCACAACATAATGCCACACCAAAATTTCTATTTTGCCATAGGTAACATAAAGCTAAAATTCAAAAACAAACGGTCGATGGAAATTACAGTTAGAGAAGGCAAACCAATAAAGTGTTTACATACGAAGATATTACTACACCAAAGTACAACCGCAAAAATATAATTCCCACCTTTATAAAGATCAGGACGCACGAAGTCTTGTAAAATTCAATGAAATGTTTACAGAGTGAAGCAGACAACTCGTCAAGTTCTGGAAATACTCGTAAACTAGTGGGAAAAAATATTTTAGATTAAAAACCATTGGAGAAAAATATGTTTAAAGATTATAGAAGTAGCGTAGAAAAAAAAAGAAAAAAAGGTTTTAACCACATCAGTAAACGGAAAATTTGTAGCTGCAAAACATGAGAAGATGAAAGATATATATATATATCATAGTGTGCAATACTTAGTCAAAAAGATGCAATAATTTTCCGGAATTTAAAATATACTTGCAATATGAAAAAAAAAAAACTGAATGATAGGAAAAGAAGTAATAAGATGTTAACTAATCGTTCAGAGTTAAACATATATATAAAGATGTAGGAAAAAGGAGAAAAAAAAAGGACTCAGTGAATCATCCTCTCTACACACGCCATCCATCAGCACGAACGCTGGCTCACTGCGGGAAAACGGTTTAAACAGTCACGAGTTATATATCCAAGAATGGGATCAACAGGTTACCTCCTTAACTGATACAGTTTATCTTACATTACGGTTAATGACGTTCATGCTTAGGCTCTACACAGGTACAGGAAGTTTCATGGGTTATAAAGACACGTCAGACCTTATGAGGCCTGGACAACAGTTGTCCGTTCCCTCTCTCCTAATTGTGTGTGTGTGTGTGTGTGTGTGTGTGTGTTAAACAGGAAAACATACATATGTTTAGATACGGAGAAACGTACTATGATAGATATCGTCCTACTCTTAAGCATACATTTTTCCACTTGTTAAACCATGCAGTTATAACCTTCATCCCGTCATCATCATCAGATCAACAACAACACTATGTCTCTCGGTCTCTGCCTTACTTATTCATTTGCTCTCCAATCGATCCTCCTGAAGGAAAACTTTATCTATTTCTTAATTATTTACCTCCCGTTTCATATCCTATCACTTATCATCTTAGTTTCCAACATGTATTTTGTATACGTGTCGTCTCGTTTATTTACTTTTGAGAGCGTAACAAGCAGAATTGACGAAAAGGAAAAGAAAATATGGCCGAGACCCTCAGAGTGGTATAAGCATTTAGCTCATCTTGTGGTCGGCGGCTATGTTGTGAGTTGTGGCTCAGGCTGGCTCGGGTAGTGAGCGGGTGGAGACCCGGAGGAACACCTTAAAAAACAAGCCCCACGTGCATTCTTCATGATGCACCTATCACACTCCGGCCTCATGGAATCAGCAGGTCCAATTACCCGTGGATTGCATAGAATGACGTGACACAGATGTGTTTCAATCGTCGTAGTTTCTTCCTTTAATCTTTCTTTCATCTCGTATCAACCCCAGTTCCTTTATTCCCGGTGACATTCATTTATTTTCTATCTATTCCCTTCTCTCTCCCTCGCTTATCTTTCCTTTCAGCTTGATTTGCCTCATCTCTTACCTTACCTTTCCGCTACCGCAACATTTTCAGTTTTACCTTCCGTCTGTCACATCAAATCTATTCCCTTATCTTTGCTTCAGCCCCATCCCGTCTTTGCCCCAAATAACGGTAAATGATGTAAACTTGTACGTACAAGAGCAGGTAGCGCTAAGTGAGGTAAACTCGTACATACAAGAGCAGGTAACGCTAAGTGAGGTAAACTCGTACATACAAGAGTAGATGACGGTAAATGAGGTAAACTCGTACATACAAGAGCAGGTAACGCTGAGGTAAACTCGTACATACAAGAGTAGATGATGGTAAATGAGGTAAACTAGACGTATAAAAGATCACATGAAGGTATACTTAACCGCCCGAGGTAGACTGGAAGAGAAGAGTAATTGTGCCGATCATGATCCAATAACCCAGTGCTCTACTGGTGCTGATCATGACCCGGTAACTCTAGTTCTTTACTGAGGCCGATCATGGCCTCATAATCCCAGTGTTTTAATGGTTTGATAATGAACCGATGACAGCAGTGCTTTACTAACGCCGATTATGACCCGATAACCTGAGTGTCTTTACTGATGCCGATCATGACCCGATAACTGTTGGGCTTTACCGGTGCATATAATGAACCAATAATCCAAATGGTCTCGATCATGATCCGATATCCAAGTGCTTCCTTCTATCGCGACGTCTGGCACCTCACTGTGGCGAATGCCAGAGGTTTCCCGTTAATCCACCTCGGGAATATTCTCTCTCTCTCTCTCTCTCTCTCTCTCTCTCTCTCTCTCTCTCTCTCT
>JAUUDZ010048802.1:0-10541 GCA_032361705.1 Panulirus versicolor | reverse complement strand
GTGATGAGTGTGCCAAATTTAGATTTCAAGAAAACAAGCATTAGTTTTTAGGAAGTTCATAGTCATTGATGATAAGTGATGTATTTTGATGGCTTTGGTGTCATTTTGAGGGTAACACTGGATGTAAGATTGCCCCTGAAGGCTAGGCTTGATAGTCATTAGCTGAGTGATTAATGAGCCTCTTATCATGATGTTCATTGGTTCCTTCCTTTGGTGGGCTCTGTTGGTGGTGCACACAAAATTGATGCATTTTGTAGCCTGAGTGCATGTCAGTCACCCACTCTAAGACCATTGAAATTCCAGCACAACAGGAACAAAACAGCCATATGAATATATTGCCTTCTGATAAGACCAGATGTTTGTAATGTCAGTGAAAATAGGATTTTTTTTTCTTGCTTATGATATGCTTGTCACTGTTATTACGCTTAATGCCTCATGTTATAAAGTAGAGTATGCTACTGTTTTTCTAGGCATCATAAGATGTTACATTGGCTCCCACATTCATTTAAGATCCCAGCTGGTGTTTGCCACCACCACGAATGTCACCAACAATGTACCAGCACATCTTGAAAAAAAATTTCACATCTTTCTCATCCCTTTGTTATATTGAGGGTGCATACATGATGCCAGATTTATGCATCCCTTGTTTTATTCATTAAAGGAAATCATTTTTACTATGCTATTATAGTGTTTATACTTTTGACACATAACAGATAGAGACTGAATGTGAATGAATGTGGCCTTTTTTGTCTTTTCCAAGCACTACCTCGTGGGGGGAGGGGGTGCTAGTTCATGTGTGGTGGGGTGGCGACGGCAGTGGATGAAGGCAGCAAGTATGAATATGTACATGTGTATATATGTATATGTATGTATACATTGAAATGTATAAGTATGTATATGTGCATGTGTGGGCATTTATTTATATACATGTGTATGTGGTTGTGGGTTGGGCCTTTCTTTTGTCTGTTTCCTTGCATTACCTCGCTAACGCGGGAGACGGCAATTAAGTATATTAGATGAATAAATGATAAATACTTTTGATGAAACTGATTACATTTTTCATTTATTCATATAAAGAAGTTCTGCTGGTGTATATGTAGGTATATAAATGATAAATACATTAAAGATATTTAGCTTTAAGTGAAGAATAAGTAAATCATAAGATGAAATAATTCCTGGAAGATGATATCGTAATTTTTTTATATTTGTGTGAATGAAGTGCATTCATTCTTCCAGTAAAGGCCCTTCCCTCTGTAATGTAAAGCATACAACCTATTTGGGTATTTTCTTCAGTATATGTTGTATACATATTCTGTAAGCTGTTTTATACCCCTTGGGGAAGGTAATTTCTGAAGAATTGCCCAGTTAAAAGATTAATGCAAAAGTAGCTGAAGTACCATAGATATCAACAAAACTTAAAAAGACCTCCATACTTGACTTAGGCACCAAGATTTATCTTCATTTCCTCTTTTACAATTGAAATGTATTGTTATTCCTGTTTGCTGTGTAATGGTGCATGATTAACCCTTACGTTGCATCCCTGAGGAAACCTGGCTACCTCTGTGTGCATGAAAATACATGAAAGACAAAACCATATTCTCATAAGATTAGCCCCCAAAGGAACCCAGCAATCCTATTATCTATTATGGTATGAAAACCTTTGTCATACTTTTATGGATTCCCTCTTCCTTCTTGTATCTGAATTTGAAGTTGCATTTTAATGAAATGTAGAAATGTGTTTCACAAGCAACTGTAGTTAGCACTGGGAAAAAATCCTAGAGTTATATTTACCAATGTAGCATAGTGTCTTACCCTGTGATTCTAGCTGTACATGTGTAGGTTACCATTTCCTGCTTTCATTCAAATTGAAAGGGACTTTTTATCAATGTATAGAGATAACATAAGTCATAAGCAACTACAGTTATCACCGGGAAAAGATCTTAGGAGTTCATTACTCATGACCTTAGTGGGGGAATGGTACAGCTCTGATTTATGCCCCACATTTCTTAACAGCTATTAGTGATAGTCTTTGGGGCACTAATTATGCTGCGTGATACATAGGGGGCCCAGAATCGGAGATAGGTTGACTTTGTTATAGTTGAATGACTTTTTCATGTCACTGTACTGTTTCTGCTCTTCTAGCAGCAGAAATATGTGAATGATAAACATTAATGAAGAGAAATAAGAATATAGGAAATTGCTTCCCTGTATTTAGCATGATGTATTTTTGAAAGGAATATTATTTGTAGATTTATTTCTTTTTTAAATACTTAGATTAGAGTATTGATATACCTGTATTATACTGCTTGTGCTTTTGCCGTTTTGTTCATGCTTAAAAAAAATCAGGCTCAGAATCCTCTTGAATCTTATGATAGTATCATTCATTATCTGATGATTCCATTAATATGTGATTTCCAGAAACTTTTCCCTAATGTTAAGTGGACGCCAGGTGTAATCCAAGAAGGCTCATAACCTTCATCCCCACTCACCCACGTATACTTATGTATGCATCTTTTTCAGACCAAGCCTTATAATGTATTCCTTAATCGCAAATCCTCTGGTACCCCTAATCACCAATATTGATATTTATTCTCTTAAGATCATAACTTCTGCAGAAAACAGCAGGGCTTGGAAGATAAGGAATTTAGTAAACTATTGGAGGTATTCCAAAACCACACATTTTGATTATGCGTTGAAGCTAAGCAGTAGAAATCATTTCATAAAGTTTTGATAGGACCATCGTAACAGTATTGTTGAAATTCAGATCAAGTTTTGATTTTGGGGAATCTTTTATCGTATACTAGTTATTTTATATGTTGGGTTTACAAATATTTTAAGCCAGTAGATAAGGGTGATGTGGACATAGTGAGACGGCTTAAGGAATGTGGTATAGTTACTTTATCTTTTTATTTTCACTGTAACAAATGGAAGGTTGTAGAACAGTGAATGCTTGTAAGATATCACAGAAAATAAGTTTGCATGATAATCTCCAGGCTGGCAAGATGTACTTGAAGGGGCAGATGGTTCACCCAGATAAGAGGAAGGGTTTGGTATATCTTTACCAATCAGATGACTCTCTTATGCACATCTGCTGGAAGGATCGTGGCACTGGAACTGTTGAAGAGGTAAGAATTGGATTTTTTTAACTTTAAGGAACACACATGTACCTGACATGAAATGAAATAAGAAACTTCTAAATAAGGATTTATAGAGATATTTCATGGTATAAGAGTAGTGGGTGATTGGAACTGATTGGCTAAGGGCATGGTCAGTCAGACAGCATATAAATATTCAAGAGCTGTGGTAGCAGAGAATGTTCAAGAGATGGGGCTCCTTAATCCTGAAACTGTCTCTCTCTACTGTACAGATAGGTAATCAAGAGAAGAGCTTCATGAAGTGAACCCAGTTTTTTCAAGGTATTAGAGGGTCAACAGCTTGTACAAGTCACTATGTACAAGTAAGGGGGTGATACTGAATTTGAGTGTGCATAATTTTGGAGTTTAGTAGGGCTTAGGAGTAGAAGCTTCCTTGGTTTGAATTGAATGCCAGGAATGTTGTCAATTTAAGTGAATTGATTTTTTCCTTAAATATACCCAGTTTTTAAGAGTGAGTTAATTGTGATGATGCAAAACCAGAAGGTAGCACATCGAGAGCAGGAGTTAAAGAAACTGAGGAATCATTTCAAGGATCATGATGGGTGTCATGAGATGAGAAACAAATTTGTAGACCTGATAAACATATTCACTGTTAGGTATGAACAAAAATTCACTTTAGTTGAGGGGATTCAGGAGGTACATAATCAATGTCGCTTATTTCATTTCCTCTTTTTCTGAAAGTTTCTACAAATTTTTATCCTTGCCTTCACCAGATAATGATCTGACTTCCTACCAGCTGCTCCTTTTAACACGTTCACATTTAAGAATCTCTGTCTTGTCAGTTAGTATGTAATCCAGTAATGCCATCTTGCCACCTTTCATACTCACCTTCCTGTACTTATGTATGTCCTCTTTAAATCAGGTATTCCCGATCATCAGCTCTTTAGCCACACTTTTAGAGAAAGTAGCCAAAAGTGGAAGTATGAACATCAGCTCAAATGACAAGTAACTATCTTTTTCTCTTTTCAGGATCTGATAATATTTCCTGATGATTGTGAGTACAAGCGCGTGTCACAGTGTACCACTGGCAGAGTTTATGTGCTGAAGTTTAAGCTAACTAGTAGGCGACTGTTCTTCTGGATGCAGGTGAGAGAACTCTATGTAGTTTCAAACAATGTCTATTTTTTTTTTTTTTTTTTGTGATGTTGTAAGTGTGGATATGTACTTGTGCTTTCTGTGATGAAAGTATTTTTTTTTCCGCATTAGCCCAGTCTTTTGGTTTTGGAAATTTAGAAATTTCATATCAGAAAATGATTCATAGACAAAATGAAAGTGTTTTCCTAACATAGTAAAAATTCCTAGATGTTAGCTCTGACCCAAATTATGTCTATTTTTATCATTGTATGTGGTTAAATAGCACCAAAAATATTTGTTCACAGTTTACCACGTTTTATTATAATTGCTGTTTAAGGGATAGATTGACAGTTGATTGTTGAAGTAGACATCTGCTTCAGAGTGCCTTAATTTAGAGCTATTCATCTATCTATCTATATCTCTGATGTCTCTTCCTGCCTTTGACTTCCTCATAAGGGAGTCTTCATAACTAGTGTCCTCCAGTGCCACTTCTTAGCCTTTAGTGCATCACTCTTTACAGGCCACTGTTAGAGGGCAACTCTAGCACAATGGTTGTAGAAGCTCCTAATTTAGAGCATTTAATCCACTTAGTGTGACCTGCATTAGATATAAAGATAACCCCATGTGTGGGGGATTTCAAGAAATCTAAATGCTAATTATCTCATATTTTGACTTTAGAAATTGGTGGAGTACTTATTATCCTTGAGTAGGATTTCTGGCACCTGGCTCCCTTCCCTTTTAGTCACCTTCTACGACATGCAGGGAATACGTTTTTTACTTTTCCAAAAAAAGCAACAGGGAAGGGGACCAAGGGAGGATATTCCCTCTAAGGCTCAATCCTCTGTTCATAACGCTACCTAGCTAACACAGGAAATGGTGAATATGTATGAAAAAAGGTCTTTGGGGGCTGGATGTGGATAAGGAGCAGTGGTTTCAGTGCATTACACATGACAGCTAAAGACTTAAGTGTGAACGAATGTGGCCTTTTTTGTCTGTATATGTATATGTGCATGTATGGGCATTTATGTGTATATATATGTGTGTGTGTGTGTGTATGAGTGAATGGGCCATTCTTCGTCTGTTTCCTGGCACTACCTCGCTGACGCAGGGAACAGTGCCATTTCATATGTGGTACAGGAATGGATGAAGGCAGCAAGTATGAATATGTACATGTGTATATATGTATATGTCTGTGTATGTATATGTATGTATACATTGAAATGTATATGTATGTATATGTGTAGCTGAAAGGAGTGGAAAATATATTCACGGGTTTTTCCAATTTAAAACAATTTTGGAACTAATTACCTGAAACCTACAACACTACTGTTGCTTCAACAATGACTGTGAAAGGCTGGGAAACTGTAGACACTCTGAGGATGATGACAAAGTATGTTTCACGCTTGTAAGGCATGTCACTATTTCAAAATAGCTGAAAGAGTGCATGCAGCTGTTGTGAAGAACCTGAAGTGGAATGCAGAGACTGTACGGAAACTAAGGAAAGCAAGTGGAATGCAGAGACTGTACAACAAGAGTATGGAAAAAAGAAATAAAAAATGGACATGTAAATAAATGATGAATATATCAAAGAGATGTGAATATCAGCAGTTAAAAAGTGGGACTTAAAAACGGTGAAATGAAAGAGGGGAACAGACACAAGAAGGAATCTGTGGAAGTGCCTAAATCATGGCATATAGAAAAAGCTCTTGCTTTTAACCATGTAAAGATATGTGAATGAAACTTTTCACTATAAATAAATCTAAAGTTTGTCCCTCTTTCCTAACTTTCCTAACAATGTCACTTATTACACAAAAATACTGAAATTAAGTATCCCAAAAAATTTTAATGAAACATCTACAGATTTACCAAGATATGACATTAGTACCTTTGTTATAATTCCTAATGTCCCTTCTGAGCCAATGAAGAGATGCTTGAGGTCATAGCCTGTATTGTCTTTCTTCATTGCTGACATACAGTCAATTATTTCTCCTGATGCCAAAACTGCCTCAACTCCAAGGACAGATCCATGGAGACTGCCATAACGAACAAGACGTAGTCCACCTGGAAATGCCAAGGGAATTTTAACTTGGATAATTCCTTCTCTTATTATTATCATCCACTTATACTGAATTTCCAAACAGTGCAAGACCTAAGAATAAACAGTTCAAAATGAACCTTAGGAAGCACCAATGTCCTGACTTACATGTGTTAAAGTGGTGAACAAATCATCTTTAACACTTTCTTAGGATTGGTGATCTTGCTTTATCTCGCTTATATCTTTCCCTTACACATATCATTTATCTATTTGTTTTTAGCCCTCTGGCTCACTTTTTTAACTAAACATTCTTATATTACACTTTCCTTGTTCAAGAGCTGGCCTCAATGATGACATGTATGACAAGGGCCTATGAGGAAGGGAGTCTCCTGATATTAAAGGGGTTATTTTCAGAGACTGGATGGTATATATCCAAGAGACAGTGCTCAGATTCCCTATGTCAAGCTTCAAATACTATTACCTCATCATAAAGAATATCAAGCCTAACCTAAGCAAACTATCAAAATCAATGGCTGAGGGATGATTTCCAAGTGACTACAAGAGAGCATATATCATACCTATTCTTAAGGAAGGAATCATAAAAAATACAAAAACTACCGTGTCTTCTATTCTCTAAGGTTAGCTTAATGTGATTCTACTTAAATCTAAATGAATAGTTATGATTATAATTACACCCTGATATGACTGTGTGTGTGTGTGTGTATGTGTGTGGTTGTATGGGTAAGGCACCATGGCATGACGGACTGACTTGTCTGGCACTGCCTGGGTGAGTCTGAGAGGGCCTATGTTTGCATTGAAACACAAACCATGAAGAGATTAACTTTGAAGCCATGAGACACCACATAAGAAGCTGCACAAACTGATTCACACATTCACATAGTGTCCTCATCTAGTGCAGATGTAAAAATCTCATATACAAGAAAAACTTTATCTCATACACATGAAAACTTTATCTTGTATGCATGAAAAACTTTATCATCTAACATCTACTGGACTAAGGCAGCGACACAGAAATATCTGTCTGTCAAAAGAGCATTTCTCCTAGATATAGAAAAATTACTGACACCATGTTAATGTTCAAACCCACTGTATTTCCGTAAATATCAGCAACAGTAAGTTCTATCCTAAAGGTGCAAATAAAAAACAAAAAACTGCATAAACTGATCACCAAACCAAAATCTGATTCATCTTAAGATCAAGTCAGTTTGATTCATTCATATGGGGATGACCAACTCTAATTTAGGTTTGGTTAAAGTCTTTTGCTTAGCAAGAGCTTCCACTGACTAATTCAGAATAAAACTTGGAAAGGTGTACTTTTTGAGTCTTAACATAAAAACACTTCATAAGCCACGATGCATTCTCTCATCAAACTAGTAAACCTCTTACATTATTTCACATTGTTTACAATTATCTGCCTTCTGATGGGTTGTTAGTTCATCTTTCACTCCTTTGCTTGATGAATGTCTTTCCTACATCTTGCTGGAATAAAATGCCATAACTACAGGATGTAGGATATATCTAAAAATAAAGTCAACCCATGTGATACATGTGATTCCTGTCTAGCGGGAAGCAACTAAACTTGTAAGAGGAAACAGTAAACAATGTCACAAAATGTTGGCACTAGGTAAAAACATGCCAGGTAAAACTAATTGGACACTAGTTATTTCAACATGCATATTTACTGGGAGATAATGGAAACTCTGAGCATAAGAGTCTTCTAGTTACATGAATGCTAAGTAACAAAGCTATCCCAATGCAAACAAATAAGAATTACAACTCAACAATACAAAGGCAAGTATTGCAAAAAAAAGTAAAAATAAATACATATATATTCTTTCATCTGTTTCCTTGCGCTACCTCGCTAATGCAGGAGACAATGACAAAGCAAAATAAATAAATAAATAAATATATATTTGACTACTGTATTATTCCTGATACATGAAAGATTTGTCTACACAGCATATATCTAAAGGTACTATATACATGTATTCATATGAACAAAATACATGATTAACAAGTAATAACTTTACAATGGAAAATGAATAACCACAATGATAACATCAATCACAAAATAATACTAAAAGGGCAATAAGAATACAATGATGATAAGTATGAGCTCCACAAACAAGCAGAGCCAATGATGAAAAATATTGAGGAATGAGCATATCAAATGGAATATGTGATCATATAGGGTTATACAAAACAAGTGAGTTAATGAAACCAAAATATTTTTTAAACCTAATTCGTTTTCCTGCTTCAGCAAGGAAATATCAGTAAGACGAACTAATTATGTTTTCATTCATTGAAAGAAAGATGCAATAACCCTATCAAAATATACTTTGCAACTGCTAATAGTCCCAGAAACATTTAATGATATTTATTGTGGGTAAATTAATGTAAATTATTTACAGTACCCAAAAAATGGCTACACTACCAGCATTAGTAGAGATATTGCCACCAATATGGCAACTGCCTTTTGCTCCAAGATCCAATGGTATCATCAAACCAAATTCTGCTACATGTTGATCTAAAGCTTCTAAGATACAGCCAGCTTGACAGGTGACTACCCCAGACCAAGTGTCTACATTTTCAACTTCCTTCATGAGGGCAGTTGAGATAATGATCTCATCAAATACTGGCACACTTCCTCCAACCAAACCTGTATTCCCACCTGATGGTAAAACAAAAAGAACACTAATCAGATACTGATTCATGCTGTTTTACTCTAAACTAATCTGTGTGTCTGAATAACTATAAAATACTCATAATTACCTTACTAATTGATAATACTTTTTATTCAATTGTGCAAGAAAAAGTCCTTACACCAAAAAAATGTATGCAGCTTGGAAAAATAAACTTGTTTAAAAATGTTGGTAATGTTGTTTGTGTGTAAATGATATGTAAATACATAATAATGCTTACATTACACAAAAAATACATAAATAAGCATGTAAATTATACATATGGGAAGTGTTATGTAAGAGAACCATAAAGCATGTAATGAGTTTACATCTATGTAGAATGAAACCACAAATGGAAAAATTCCAAAATCATCATGTACTTACAAAAATATGGGGCATCCATGCTGCTAGCAAGGGGACCACCCGCATCATATCAGCACCCTGCCAAACCAACTAAGAGCAAAGTAGACTAATTTCTTGGGTTCATAGGGACCTCTTTTTAATGGAGCTCATTTTCTTGAGGAATGTTAGAGAAGCAAAAATCCTATCAAAAAGGGCCATTAAAACAAGGTGCCTATGGAGATGTGTTCCTGATCCTGTACAATAGCTTCCTTTGGTAACCATCATGGCTCTTCTGGTGTCATTTTGGTGTTTTATACATAAAACAAAGATACTGTTAATATAAATACAATATGAAACTAAATTTAACCAACATTCACAAGTTTATCAGAGCATGCAGTGTTGCTGATCACCACTGCTGCACTCTGACACTACACTTGCACCTTTCTGCTTTGCTCTCCATCATCTCTAGTGACTTATTCCTTTGAGTGGGAAATATTTGCTGCAAACTAGGATTGGTGGACTGGCTGATTCTTTTTAGCCTTTCTATTATCATGTATCAATTTAAAGTTACAGGAAACTAATGTAAGTGACTGACCCACAGGAGCCTGACACTAGCCTGACTATTATATGAAAAGTATTCATTATATGAATATCTCTGTGTCCATTAAAAAAAATCCATTATCTAAGGCTGTGTTAAGGGAGGTCTCTGTGCATTTGCTTAAAAAATTCAAGATACAGAGATATTCTGAGAGGTATTTTTTCTTCTACCTTGGAGAGCACAACTTCAGGTGAATTACACATTACATTACACAGGACAATTTAACTCAGTCCAATTCTATATGAGAAAAAGTGCCTCTAAAAACAATGCTATAGAGTTGCCCTGTGCTAGTGGCCTGTTAAGGGGAGGCTCTAAAGGCTAAAAGGTGGGACAAGTTCACCAGTTATGGAGACTTTTTTGCCACAAACATTACCTTGAGGGAGTTCCTTAAGGGAACAGGCATCAGATTATACATGCATAATAGCTGTTTCCTGTGTCAGCGAGGTAGTGCCAAGAAACAGACAAAGAATGGCCCATCCATTCACACACACACACACACATATATATATATTTCTTTTCTTTCATACTATTTGCCATTTCCTGCATTAGCGAGGTAGTGTTAAGAACAAAGGACTGGGCCTTTGAGGGAATATCCTCACCTGGCCCCCTTCTCTGTTCCTTCTTTTGGAAAATTA
>JAUUDZ010048801.1:0-19378 GCA_032361705.1 Panulirus versicolor | reverse complement strand
GTCATTCACGTACATGGATGACATCTTCAATAAGTTACTTATATAAGTCTATTAAGTTACTTATATAACTTTATATTCGACCCAGATCAAGTACGTTTCGAAGGCATGGTCATCTAACTTCACGAAACATAGAAGAAAAAAAAAGTTAATTGAGAAGACCCAGGGGACTGCCACAACGATGGTACGTGAAATGAGAAAGATGAGATACAGGATGTTAGAGGCCATCCATTTGCCAACCATGGAAGAAAGAAGACTTGGGGAAGACTTGATCACAGCCTTCAAGTTTCTACAACCATCCTGACAATGTGGGTAGTTTACTGAACAGTTCCTGAACTATTGCAAAGCAAGAGTGACGAACAGCACCACAAAAGATAAGTACAGTGATGATACTACGAATACAGAAAGTATACACACAAGTTTACAAAACTGTGTGTTTAGTAAGACAATGTTCGATAGATGGGACCCCCACGAGTGTAGAATTCCCTCCTCCCACAGTATAAATGAGAAACTACACACACACACACCAGCCACTGCGCTTAACCTCCTCCAGCTGCCACAAGGATCAGGCAGAAGCTGAGCAACCTTGGCCATTGGGCAGAGTCGGTAGTGAGAGGTGGTGATCTGTTGGTGCCATGGGCTGCCCCGCTCCATGACGTGCACAGCGTCTGGCAGGGCGGTCCACTGGGTTGGGAACCTTCCCCTGGACTTTGGAATCACAGTTCTGTCCACTGTGGTTATAATGGTTGTGTGGCCACTGTGATACTGTTGTTACAACTCTTTAGATGGCAACGACTCATAATGGTTGTACCTGTTGACGTCGTGCGACCTACACTAAACCCCCCCTGCTCTAGTACCTACAACTGTTGTACCTTCGATTGTTACCAGCGACTGTAGTACCAACAACAACAACAGCTGACTTTGTCCCATGTATACTGTACCTGCTACTGCAGTACCTACGACTGTTGCAACTGCACCTGCAACATGAAACGTCAAATATGCAGGAGCTGCATGTTACAAGAACCACATGATGTCAACCAATTATAATGTGCGCCCAACGAAGAAATAAATACAGGTGCACTATGCACCAACAAACATGGCCACCACACACCGACAAACAACATATAACATTTCATCGAGTAATAACTACATAATAACTACATATCACTTCCAGACATTGTCTAACATCCATCTCCTCTCAATGCAATATTTACATACACTGACACAACAGTGTAAGTTTGATAATGACAGTCGTTGTTCGATATGAATACGTGCAGAACTTAACACCTGTGTATATCTGTAACATGCACAGGGGCATAATAAAACACCCACATACACTACTCACGCATGCACAGTTCAGCAACCACATTTTGCACATGTCAACATCTCAACTTGATCATAAAACTGCCCTATAAATAGACGACTGTACACCTGGCATGCAAAACTTGCAGGTTAAGGAGACACACTTGCCCTAGTTAATAACACCCACAGAACATAACATATGCACAGTATACCACGAGGCAAGTGAGGACAGACGGAAAAACAACACACAAAATCACATCAATGTCAATGAAACTTTTGAAATCTAAAATCTGAATTTCTCATTTGAGGAAACAGTCGTGGACAATATGCGCCTCCACGATTTACAACTTTTGTAAAACTCTTCAACAACCTTCGTAGAAAATAGCAAGCCTTGGCCTCTGCCGCGCGCGCGCGCGCATCAGGAAGTATCAACAAATTTAGACTTGTTGCAACTCGCCTTGGCCCAGCGCCAGCCACCACTCCGGATAATGTCATCCTCAAATACCTGATTACACACACAATATCCGGACTGTTGGTGGCGCTAAAACCTTGGAATTCTCTTCATTACTCACAACTGCAAGACGTGGAATTCGGATACAATGACCCCCATCGCCTTGGTAAATACTTTCAGTAAATTCCCGAGAGTCCGTTTAAGACTCCCTCTTCTTCTTCTGGGCCAAAGGTAAATGAAATTCGAGTTCTTAAATAAAGCATCAAGGGAAAGTCGAACGCCACTCCCGCGGACATGCAGGAGTAGATGCCAGTTAGGGCTTTTTTCAAGGACTAAGGTGAAGCATGCCAGTGGAGGTCGTTGATGATTTATTAACCTTCTGAGCAAGACGGTACGACTCTGGAGCACGACGCTACGACCCCTTGAACCCGATCGTGCGACCAATGGACATGAGAGCCTGACCGACCTTTGACCAAGCCCTTAAGGGCTAAAAAATAAGACCGTCTTACCCTGGCAAGGGTCGTGTGGTCGTCAGTGACTTCGTCCACTGCCGACCCCCGCCTGACCTCACTGTACAAGTTTGGTACAAGATCCAACATACAGGACCTGGGGTAAAGTGGCCACTGTAATCCATAAGAACAACAGTGAAAGTAATACTAGACCCACTGACACTGTACCACTGTTACAACCCTACACATGATGTCAGTGTAACTCCTGATGATGAATTAATAATACCAGTAAATATATTACGCCAGTGCTATCATGTCACTGTTGAATGGACTGTCTGCAGTATTGTACAGATCGAGCAGTACAGACTAACGTACAAAAGGTGTAACTTTGGACGTTACCTTTGCTTAAGTCTGAAATGATACTTTTTTCAACATGAAAATATTAGTATACTGCTTTTTTCAGCGTAATCAAAATACTACTACTACTACTACTAATGATAATAATAATAATAATAATAATAATAATAATAATAATGTCAGGACGTAATTCATTTATGATTCTAACTTCATAAATCATATTGTCAATTACGGTGAGTGAAGCGAGGGAAGTCAGCCATGTTTGCACCTTCGCCGGGAATTCATTTTGCACCATCGGGGTCTTCAACCTTAGCCTGGCAGAGGGCGGGGACGCCCGGTTGGTCGAGGGTTTTGGCAACATTGTGAAAGGTGATGGTGACCCATTTTGTACGAGTCGTGGACGATACTTTTACATCCTCACACCAAAGTGAACTAAAAGTTTAACTACACCAACGTTAACAAAAACCCTAACATAAAACATGATAATATTACACCCAGAGGCAAACCATCTAACGACCAAACTTACAACCCTAACAAGCATATCAAAGGATCCCGTCATACACTGTACGTGCAGAATAACCGTGAGCCACCGAGGCGTGGCTGATACAACCCCACTTCCATTATGTGAGGAAGACGGTTTAACGGTTACCCCAAGTGCCTTGGAGCTCTGGAGAACAGCGGGAGGACAAACAAGTGAAGAAAAAAAATGTTTTAAAACATCTAGTTTAACTAAGAATAAATTTTTAGAAGAGTAAACTTAAATAGACATAACGGTTCAAATGTTTGAGGAAAAAACATGACTAGGTGTAAGTGGTATTGTAGAAAAACGTATAATGCATAAAAATCAAAGGAAAATTATACAAACAAGACACACGGGAATTTTGATCTAAAAAACAAATCTTGATCGGTATTTTCAATGAATCCATTTTTCGATTTTTTTTTCCCGGAGGATGAAGCCTTCAAGTACCTCACCGTGGTGTAAACACGGCCAGCTACACAACCAGACAAACTGTTGGTGAAGCGGAGGGCCGACAAGGGTAACACCTGACGTGGATATGTGTAGTCACGAGGTGCTTCACAGCAGTCTTAAAATACATGATGAACTGAACGCAGCAGCATTCATGTAAAGCTCGCAGCCTATTTAAAACACACGTCAACCGAGCAACGGTCATATGCGCTTCTGGTCAAATCTCTTCCCATCATGTTTTAAGATGTCAATGTGTGTGGACTTTCCGCTTGAAACCAAGACGTACATCGAGCGAGAAAACGAACTGACTTGTACATAAGATCCAGCCTCTCTGGCTCTGGGAGTTTCACCATGAATTTGCTGAAGGCAGCACTGTTAAAAAGTGGGGTCAGTGTCTCTTGCTCAATATCCTCCACAAACTTCCCTCTGGTTGTGTGACTTTCTTTCAAGAAATCAAAACAAAGTTAGCCAGGCTCCGTTACTTTCACGACACATAACGTTCACTGAAGATCTTTATCACTTTATATCGACCTTTTCACCTCTTGATAACAACATGACCCTTGATCGCGAGAGTACGATCCCTGGGCGTGATGGCGTGACTTTTGACCTGACCCTCACAGGTCACACGTCATATCAAACCCAAGGGTTCGACGTCGTGGTCAAGGGTCGTACAACTACACACAAGGGTAGAATCATCGAGGTTAAGGGTTTTAACCGTGGTCAAGGGATTCCAATCGTGATTAAGCCCTTAACAAGGCACTAGATCCCTTGAAATAATATAAATCTATAGCTTGGTTTCCGACAACCGCACTGTGTAATTCAACTGCCTTTACAAGTAATTATCCAAAACTTATGAGAATAATAAGGCGCCTAACCAAGCCTAGCCAGCCTCCGGCAGTGTTGCACCACTCAATGCCACGATGTGTCCACCACATGCGAGTCATCACATAACTGTGATAAAGCCAGCATCATCATCATCATCCATCCTTGTGTGTGGAATCAAACCCTTGAACCCAGTGGTACGACTCACTGAACACGATCGTTCGACACTCGAACATAAGGTTCCGACCCTTTAAGCAAGACGACCTGACCTCAGACCAGATCCTTAAGGGTCGTGGTCAAAGACCATACCCAAGGGTGGTACTACCGTTGCTCGGAAGGTCGTATAGTTGGGCTCAACGGGTTAAAACAGGAAAAGAAAGTAAGGCGGGCGAGCGACCCAGACCGAGTCATAGCAACAGGACCAATGCGCTTGAACACCCGGGCAACCAGACCAGTCATGGGCGTGGCTAACTCCAAGTTAGATAATGTTACTCGTTTCAATAAACTTAACAAGTGTTTAGATCCTGGTTGACTTTAACACCTGGCAACAACCAGTTGATTTAACTAGATTATGAACAAGTAACCACACTATCAAACAGGCTATTGACTGATAAAGTCACGTTATCAAGCTGAACTGGGTGGAAATATAACGAATCGTTCTTTAATCAAATCCTTTCCATGATTCAGTTTTTCTTCACAGAATACTAAGCAGGTATGCACAGGTTAAAGAACGAGGACTTAATGAAGTCAACTTGTCTCTACATCATCCTGAACACACACACACACACACACACACACACACACACACACACACAAAACACTTATCTCCAACGTTAAATATGCACTTTGTTTACACAAAACAGTTACTAGTAGCATTACTGTATACAAATGTGGGACCCCACGAATGTATAACTCTTCCCGTAAGTAAAAAAAAAAAAAATCTCCACAACATACCAAAACTTTAAACATTTCATATCTCTACGTTAACAGCTTTCTGATGAGATTTCCATGTTACATTTCAACACTTGGTTATCGAAAAATGACACAAACAAACATACACTGAAGTCACATAGTTACGTCAGGATGAAATAAATCAGTACAGAGAAGCAGACGCATGAATATGCATGAATATTTAAGAGCAGCTGCCAATCTCAATGGCAGCAACCATAGAACTGGATAAGAAACCTCGAAGTCGAAAGGAAGCATAGACACTTTTGACTACATCCAACATTTCATATTCCTATAACAGCTCTATAAAGGAAGTTCAGGATATATGTCTTATAATCGGTTAGGCTGGCCACCTCGACTAGTGTTTTATATTTAGTAAAGAACACTGGTTTCGTAAGTCAAGATGTACCCTCGACCCTCGTACGAGTTTGGGAACAGAAACTATCATCACGCGCCAGGCAGCGGTGTCAATGTTTGTTGTGCGTCCGGCAGCAGTGTCATTGCGACAAGAGTCGTACATGGCTTTCTTCAACAATGGCCGTTCGTCTTATTACCTCAAAATAGACGAGCTTTCTTCAGTATACATCGAACCATATGGAATACGATGAGATGCAAAAGATATACGTAATATGGGAGAATATCATGAGCTGTGCAAAAAAGTACATATATATAGGCAATGCAGTTCATAATCATTTCCCCACACTGTTTACATATCAATATACTAAATAATCAAATATATATTTTGTAATCAGCACAGAATCTGCACTCTGTATGAAAACAGGATGGTATCATGAAAGTTTAAAGCAATGGCAAGTATTGTAATATATATCACACAGAAACTCGACATATTCAGATATTGTATGACGACAGACACGGTAGCATCTGTAAATGGTAATAAACTGTCCGATAAATATCGCGCAATATATATGAACATTTGTACACTACTGACATAAAAACGTAAGATATTTTGAATGAATGCATCATAGAAAACAAATGTATCTTATCGGACATATACAGGAGTCGCACCATATCAATAAATATGTAAACTTAATGATTATACGAAACAGTATAGCTTACCATCAAAATTATACATAGTATTCCAAAAGTAAATTACACTCGGGACTCGACTATCAAACCTGAATATCAAATACAGGCACTTGCATATACACAAAGATGTCAGTCATTTTGCAATCATGCTACGAGAAGCAGGCGTGTCATCCACATTTGTAGAGAAACAAAATATTAGAAATTACACCATAAAATAGTTCATCAGGAAGCGTAATCCACCAGCACCCCTCTTTCTACAAATAACTCTACACGCATGTGTTGTCTCCTCTGAATGGGCTCAACTGTTAACGTAACTGTCCCTATGTTGTTTCTAAGCTTAAGTCAGACTACGACCTCTCAAAAACACGCATCTAGTGAGGGAGGGACGTCTGCGGCCTCCATGATCCCCGCCCACCACAGAAGCCGCTCCTGGCCCCTTGCCAAGTGTCAGCCGACACCTAGCACACACCCGTGGTGCACGACCTGAGATAACGAACCCCTTATCCTGTTTGTCAGGCCATGGCTGCTGCTTACTCCTCACCAGCTTTATCTGTGGCTTTATCGGGACTTTTATCTGTTCCACATCCTCAACAGCCACGTGATCTCACCCAGTTATCTAGTAAAACATTCCTCTCCAACGTACTTTTACCTTGATTTTAAAAAGTGTCTCAAAGAATCATACGATTTTTTTTTCTGAATATACTTCGTTTTTTCCTCGACATGGGAAGACGGTGAAAAGAATGGTTAGGTGGACAGTCGGCAGCCTAGTCAGATTGCTGCTTGGGCGACTGGCTAGTTGGGCTGCTATTAAACTGGTTGCGGGTATGGTGATGCCATTGCTTCTGGCGTTGAGTGCTTGGTTACGGGGACCGTTGATGATTGGGTTGGGTTTCTCTGCCCGGATGGGTGGGTGCTGTCTGGTTACTGAGTGTGTGTGTGGCCAGATGTACGGAAGACCAATCGGCTGGGAAGGTAAGTACCCGGAGGCCTCCTGCCTGGCTGCCTAAGCTGTCAGGAGAATGGATTGATTTGAAGGCTGCTTTCACTGGAACTGGTGAGGTAGATTCACTGGTCGGATTATCATTGCTGGATGGCTTTTAAGTTTGTCTGATGGGTGAATGCGTGGTATGTAGTGATTTGTCAGCTGGGTGACTGGTTTATTGGTTAAATAAGAGGCTGATTAGCAGATAAGATTTTCGATTGATGAGTCGGTTGTCTAGAGTGCGCAATGAACGCAAAATGAATAATTATATGACTGTATGGTGAGGTATGTGGGTTGGGAACTAATTCGAGAGGCGTTTGGGCGCAGTTCCCTAATACCTCAACTACTCGGTAACAGAACTACTTCGTGGGATAATGTTAGGCAGGAATTACGTGCAAGTTGGTTATTGATCAATGATCATAACTAACACAGGGACGATCCTCATGCAGTACGACTGTCATATCCTCTCGTAAGCTGGTTGGTGGTGATGTCAGAGCATCTGGGTGATTGGCTGGTTTATTATCAAAACGTTTCGACAGCAGGTTGTGGACCATTTCACCATGATAATACTATGATTTGCAAAAATGACATGAATTTCGTTATCATAACTCATTCTTGAATAACACCTCGACTGAGCATGACGGTACGACATTTAAGCACGATGGTACGCCTACTGACCACGACAGTACATCCTTTGGGTACGATGGCCCGCCTTTCGTGCCTAAAGGCTCATGACGCAGTGCTCATGGTAAGCTTAATACCGTCGTACTCGAGAGATTAATATTTTTTCCGGAACCCTTCGCCATCCTGAGTTCCTCTCCCACTGATGCTAAGTCTAAGCTGACCAAAATCCGAGCCCATCTTGCCGCAGCCACTCTCGCAACATAACAGACCCGTAAATACCGTGAGCGCATGATCCCCACGCTTCGAGCAGCCTCAAGCCAACTGCGCCATTGGGCGTGGTCTTGGCTTCACGATGCGCATGCGCGGAAAATCCTTGGCAATCAAAATAAAATTTCAACATTAGCTGGCCTGCCCTAAATATTTTGTCCATGTAATTAACTGCATTCCCATTAATGTTGGATATGGATGTGCATACGAGTGTGGACCATCATCAGATAGGATTAACTGCTAGATTGAGGTTTCCAGTGACAAACTCCCGCCGGCTGACAGAGGTCAGGAACAGCCAGTTTCCTGACGGCTGACTTGCTGCCCTAATAATGACTCATAACTGTACAGCATTTCCTCCGCGTGTGCAAAAGTGATGAGCACGGATACACACCAATTCTCATTACAAATGACCTACTACACAGTTTCTTGTCTGTAATTATTCATTTTCACACTACATCACGACCCCCCAGCCCCCGCATAATTCAACCCCTTGAGAACAAGTATATGACTAAAGTACGACAACACGACCCATAACAAACAGGACGACCCTTAAGCATGACGACCTAAAATTACACTGTATACTTGTAGAGAAGAAAACCCAGAGATGATGGGCAGTGACAAGGTTCATACGACTTGGTCGCTGTGAAAGTAGTGAGGCTGGAATACCTGGTCGTTGTGAAAGTAGAGGCTGGAATACCTGGTCGTTGTGAAAGTAGTGAGGCTGGAATACCTGGTCGCTGTGAAAGTAGTGAGGCTGGAATACCTGGTCGTTGTGAAAGTAGTGAGGGTGGAATACCTGGTCGTTGTGAAAGTAGTGAGGCTGGAATACCTGGTCGTTGTGAAAGTAGTGAGGCTGGAATACCTGGTCGTTGTGAAAGTAGTGAGGCTGAAATACCTGGTCGTTGTGAAAGTAGTGAGGCTGGAATACCTGGTCGTTGTGAAAGTACTGAGGCTGGAATACCTGGTCGTTGTGAAAGTACTGAGGCTTCACGAGCCGTGACGTTGTGAGAGTAGCAAGGCGGGAGATTTGTCCATGTAACTGTTGCCTTCCCAACCTGGTGCCTAGCAGACCCCGCCATCTCCAGTCATGGAGGCCTTCTGACACAACACTGAACTAGTTAATCAACGCAACTTAATACAACATCACTTATTCTCGTTTCCAGGTATGTAAAATTTTCTGTTGAACCTGCCCTCATATTATACTAACGACCAGCATGTCAATTCCTGAACTGATGCAGTGTTGGAAGAATAACCACTTCCAGTCTGAGGTCTTGGATGAATAGCAATGAGAGGAGTTCAGTAACTAATAATCTTGTCAATATTGTATGATGTAGGCTTCAAAGTAAAATATTACGATCACATCAAGATTAGACCTTACCTGAAATATCCAGAGATTAAAAAGGTAGAAAAGAGAAAAAAAAGAAAAACATTTTAAGAATTTTACAGGAAAATGAAAATCTACCTTTTGAAATGGGACTCGTCGTAGTTGTTACAAACGTCATGATGGAACAGAGTTCGGCGCAGTTGCAAAGCTTCGAAGTGTATGGGGGTATACAAGACACGCCGGTGAGCTACCAATGACCACACCTGCGTCAGGTGACGCAATAGTACGCCAAGTGTTACGCGGTCCAGTTAATAATTAGGCAGTGACTGGCAGCCAGCTTTAAGGCGACACCATATCAATATTTCTAATGAAGTTACAAAGTAAAGGAGCGACGTGGGCTCCAGAATTTTAAATGTTCATCACCTGCTTCACCTTGCCTTAATTCTTAACGATACGGCACATTCATCTTTCTCACATCATCATCGTCTGTTTATCGTCATGAAAATACTTCAAAGTCAACAAGTGTGGTGATGTAGATTCAATTCCACTGTCACACACTACTATGACATCACCTTCATCATGAACAATACAAACATTTAATAAAGAATATGACCATTAGCCTATGCTAATCCTAAATATCTATATATTCCGACGGATTTCCTAACATCTACGCATCTTAAAGAGTGAATTAGTACACCAGGCCTAGAAGAGGCAGCGAGCTAACGTGCTGCGAAGCAGTCATAACAAGTTGCTGACTCGGCCAACTGAGTAGACTTACAAGGCAAGCACCTGTACCAACCAACCCCTTGGTCTGATATGCCACAAAGTAAGACATGAACAACCTCTGTTCCTTACGAGATAACGTCAAGAGCCCGTTAAGTGTGGTGGGCTCACTTACAAGGTACCAAGTATGGATGCTGCACATAGCAACAGAATACGTTTGGCAGCGGCGCACCTTCCACGTTCATGTTCTCAATTCCCGTCGCTCTCACCACCATGTGCTGTGACACCCACCAGCCACGAGACAAAGCTAACCCATCCTTATGTGTGTGGATATATATATATATATATATATATATATATATCAAGGTGGTACATAAATATGCATACATGTTTGCTGTTAAATGAACCTACGGCAAAATTAGTCGAACTGTTAGGTCATGAAAATCAGGACGTACTTGAAGAATAGTGACCAGGTGCTTCAACATCCCCACATATGATTCTTTTGACATTTCTTTCGAGGAAAATAAATGTTGCAGGTCTAGGTACCTATTTTTTTTTTTTTTTTTTTTGCACAACCCTGAAGATCATTAACTCCGTCCCCGGTCCATGGGATGGATCAGCCACGTACAGCCAATAAAATCCCTCGTGGACATCTTCCATGAGGAGGTGACGTCGAGAAACAATTTAAATCTTCCACATGAATTTGATCCATCGAGATCAACTCCATCATTCACCAACATCATCACACACGATGCCTATGTACTACGTGCATAACATGATCCTCTCGTCTGTGTCAGGTGTGGGAAGGTGTATGTGGTGCGCGGGTAGGAACCCGACACTACCAAGGTTATCTTCAGGACCTGCGTCATACCACACTAGATCATTAATCCCATTTTCTACTCTTGTTGTAATGAAGAAAATATGTATTACCGAGTGACGTCTGTGTGTTATCTATTGTGTTTTTCGCTGGAACTTGATTACCCTACGATATGAAGCAAGAGATAATGATTCACAATGGTTTGATGACAACATGTGCGGGTAAACGAACACAGATGTGTTTGGTCTCAAAACAGGTAAACATTACACCACCTTCTACAACTTTAACGACGGAAATACACCATCCCAGAAATAAATTTGATCCACGCTCTATATACATAAACCACTACATGTTTTGCAACAGGTATCTGGTACAGAAATTCACATCGATAATTGATTAAAACTTTGTGTACGTGCTAGCAAGATGCTGGTTCCAGGGGTTGATCGTAACGGTTTCCACTCCAGCAGGCAACGACGACTGTACCAGCGGGGGCTCGCCCACCCCTGCTGACGTCGGCAACTTCCCTTGGAAAACTTGTGGTGAAATGCTATACTCATTTCCAATGAAGTAAATTCCCTCGAATCCCACGTCAGTTCGGAAATGAATGTTCCATACAGCAAATTCCTGCACGGTTGATTGTGCACATTTCTATGCGAGGTGACCAAGAGGCGAGCTGCTGGTGACACCAACACTTTTAAACAAAGCGGTACGATCCGTGGGTGTAAGTGGCCAGCAGGTCTTTGACCTGAACCCTTAAAGGCTCAGGTCACAAATCGTGCCTGTGTCGTAACGTCGTACTAACAAGGGTTAAACAAAATTACAGAATACTCACTCTATAACAAGTCATAACCAACCAACCCCCCCCAAAAAAAAAAATTCTAATGCGATGGTATACGGTGCATTAACATCTTTTACTTTGTGTGGGAGACCAATCACACATGCAACAGCAGCAACCATACAGACTTTCTTGCAGGTCATGGATACAGCTAAAGCTTGAATTTAAGGTGGCGTTTGTGTATGTTTCTTCGTCTGACGTCATCAACTGCACACGTTTTCCATTGAGCCCCCCAACCCCCCCCCCTTAATATCAGGCCGCTAAACAATGATGTGACCTTTTTAGACCTTGCCCTCAATAGTGAGTCATACGGGGCAAAGTCCATGATCGAGCCAACATACCTATGGGTTATATAATCTGAAGAATTTTTATCAATTAGATATAAACAAATAATTTTGATACTCACTAATCAATAATACACTTGCCTAAACAATGAAATGCATTTTGAGTGGGGATTAGGGAATTCAGAAACATCTCAAAATTTCAGCCTCAAAGCTGCTTTCATAATAACCAACATAAGACATAAAGCCAACAGTTCTAGAAGCAGGATCTCTGATATCATTGTGGATGCAAGATCCACCTTCAAGTCGACGGCATGAAATCCAAGCTGTAAATTTTAGTTATGAACACTGATTGGAAGACAACAGTGGGATGGAATTTGACTGTAGTTGTGCTTAACGAATTATTACGTAGATACTACATGCGGGATCCAAGGTGTGGCTGTGGTGTAGGATGTAGGATGTGGATGTGTCCTAATATCCCAATATATACGAGTGACTTCGCTAAACAAACCATGGATAAGTGGGATAAGTTGTATTAACCTGGGTAAGAGATTTAATACATAAGTGGAGGGTTCATAGTAAGGCCACATTCCTGTACATTTTGTAGGGTATCAGCTGTGTAGGTGAGCCCAAGACCAAACCTAGTGTGGATTTCCAGGCGAATGATGGCGTCTGATGTAAGCCAGGCAAGCTGACGTGAGGCTCAGCACTCACCGCTGGATGAGTAAATGGAGCAAACCAACCGCCCGGCTCAAACAGTAAACAAGTCTGGTTTACCCTACATTCTACATAGTTTTCCTGTTCCCATCTTCGTTAGTCACATTTGTGTGAGGAAATGTCACCATACGGTCGCATCACAATGATTTTCTCAAATGTTTTCTTACCTGTTCAATAAAGAAACAGATTAGACATCCATCCATTGTCTACGGGGTTCCACCAGGAGTTTGTTTTGGTACTTAAAGTCATGTGGAACCATCAACCAATGGAAGTCCATCTTACAGAAACCTCCACACTCGACCAATAAAAGGCTATCTAGCACACTGCCTCCAGAAGGTTAAATCATAAAGTAACCAATCACAGTCAGGAGGTGTGGCTCCGGCTTCCCTTTAAAACCTTGCGCGCGCCACTGCGCCACTACATAGCTTAACGAGTACTTACTTGTGTGAAACGTGCAGAATAGAGTAACAACCATCATGTCGGATGCATACTTCGATAAATACGATCACTACAACTTCGATGATAAGTTGGTACATTCGAGAGGCAGTGGGAAGAACAGGTCCAAGCAAGAGGCAGAACAGAATAAACATCATAATGACACCGACGGACACACCCGAAAGATTGTCAATAACATGAAAAACAACGAAGCCAACAACAGAAATGCAGAAGCTACTGGTATCAAACATTAAGAATAATATTCTAGTATGTGGTAAGTACATCTGACTCTCCCTGTGACTTAAGAATATAATGTTTTAAGAGTACAGTTAGTGGCCAAGATTCTGTAATGAAGTTCACACGCACCACTGCCATGGCGACCACATTCCTCTGCCATTATTTAGTGTGAAACCTTATAGACTTGGCAGGATATCGGATGCCCAAAACTTAACTATCTTTCGATATGAACGTGTCTAGTAATTTATTCAGGTTTGAAATATGCTTTTCTTAGTTGTCTAGTATTTTCCACGTAAATAAGATACTTACCACAGATCTTTCAAAGCTTTAGGAAATGTGTATATCATAGTGATGGTACGTTTGAAAATATTGTTGCCTACCATAATCACACAACCAGAAGCTTATACAGTCCTGCCTCCCAGTGCTGCCAGCCAGCCAGCCAGCCAAGCTGTAACAAAGTAAAAGGCTAACCATTCCCTATATGACTCCATCACATTCCCACAGATTCTGATTTATGTTCAGACTAATTGAAGTGTCTTTCGTACGAAGAGATCTATTCATTACTATGTATGTTCCATGACAGTTGTGAAATTTCGTATCCATGACATGAAGTGTAAAATCAGCATTTCTGTACCGCTGTGAGGACTGCCTGGCATCTGGCAGCCTTTGGCATATGTTCAGGGTGTTGCCATAACGAGGTCAATCAGGTCTTGGGGCTAATGATTTTTGGAGACCAATCCATGTGTTCGTTTGCAGATGAAATAATCTTCACATATGCTTCGATAGGCAGCGGAATCATTCATAAGGTCTATTTGGATTTGGAAGGTACATTATAATGTAGAGAAAAAAAATTCTACTGCAGTAATGGTTTGGCGTCCTGTTGATGCCATGTATTTTTAAAACTCGGGTTTTTTTAAAACCAGATTACGTCGACTTAAATTGGTATTGTGGAGATCAGCTGGAGTTACGTGTTAGTATTAGTTACTTCAAGGTATGACTCATGTGGACGACACACCTGACTGGAGTATCAGCTGTTTGTTGCCATGCAGCCCGGCCACCACGGTTAGCCTTTGTGGAGCACGGCTCTCTCGCTTGCTCTCTCTCTCTCTCTCTCTCTCTCTCTCCATTTTTAATTAGATTCGGATAACTATTTCTGAGACGTTATAATCAGATTAAAGTAAATGAACGAAATATTACCCATGTCGTGAAGTAGAACGGAAGAATAGACAGGTGAGCTACTGCAAGTAGAAGTTGGTATCTACAACCTGCTCACAAGGTGAACCCAAGGACGTAGCGGCCCTTGCCTTCCGTGGTGGTGGATGTAATTTCGTGGGAGATGTAAGGGTTAAGGCTAGGTTGCTAATGAAGTTAACGGTAGGGATGAGGACGACGAGCAAGAACTTAACGTTAGGGTAATGGACGGTCAGAAAATTAAGGGTAGTTTTTTTTTTTTTATATCGGTTGTAGACGTTCAAGGGTGGAGCTGTGGACACTAAAACAAATTATTGGGGTAAGTGGATAGTCGAGAAGCTGAGAATGGAGTTATGAACGTCTGAATAGTTAAGGATAGGATTGTGAACGGTCGAGAAGTTACGGTTAAGAAGGGCTAAGAAGTCAAGGGTATTAATGCGATATGGACGGCTGATAAATCATGGATGTGGACGAACTAGACGTTAAGGGGACAGTTATATTTTGTTTTGTTGTTCCTGCGTAAGTCCGTATCGTAGTAACTTTAATGGTTACTACTGTCATATTACTCTTCAAAAGTTCTTGAAGTACATCATGGCTTAAATCTATAATTGGATGTCCTCATGATTTATGTAAGGAAGTTATTTCCGTTTGTTGTGGTTAATTTCTGGGCTATCGATCCCTTGTTCCCACTTTGAGTTCATGGCAGTGGTTCACCTATCGTTTTCTGTGAAACTTGGTAGTGTGAAGAGGCACCCGTGATACAACCTTGACATTTTTACTTATAAGAAAGTTGGAGGTTGTCATGGTAACCCGGATACACTGCAGGTTCCTAGTAAAAGGAAGTACCGAAACCCACTTTTTTTTTTTTTTACCGAAAAGGCACATGTATTTAACTAGCAGTGCAGGCACTTAACCATATTGTGGGACAGGGTTCCTATTCTCATGCGAATGAACTTTCTAATGATGAACTGTGTTGCTTCAGTGCAAACTCAGCATCCCCTAAGTGAAGCCACATCTTGTCATTTCCAGTTATTTAAAGCATCCCCTCTTTTCACCCCTGGTTATGTTGGCCCAGACCATGATACAACAGTCAATGATAGGTCACGCAACCATACTCTCAGATCGTGTTTTAGAAATGAAATATACTTGTATGCTTCAGAATGTAACAGTGTATGTTGTCGCACATCTTTTAAACAAATTATCATTATTAACATAGGATTTTATAAATGTCATTAGGGGACTTACGCCGCATTAATCATTTAAACTCTTCCACAGATTGTTGACGCCGAACCAAAGCCTAGTTTAGACAACGGATCTGGAACGCCTTTGGAATGAATGGGACCATTGCTGCTGCTGCTGCTGCTGTCTAGGGGGTGTTGAGAGCAGCCAGAGGACGTCTTCTTTTACCGAGGAAGACAGGAATAGTAACAGAGACGACGGAATCTGTTTACATTTGGAAATCCCTTAAGCAGTGAACCCAAATCAAAATACATTTCTCTTGCTCTGTTTTTACGTATGGAAGTCTTCAACACCTTCCAACTGACACGTTAAGCAGGCAGTATCCCAGAGCCAAGCAGCTCGATGATGTTCAAAATGGCTCATATGCTGCATACAGGGCCATCCATTTACAGGCTCATTATGCTCCGTGCAGGGATTTGATGGAAGTTATCCAAACTTTTCCTCCTCAGTTTAGATTTACCGGGCTATTTATAAATGTTGTTGGTACTGGTCATTGTTATAATGTGCTATGGTGATGAATGAACTTTGAACTTCTAGCAAAACCTTGCACTGTTACTGAT
Source organism: Panulirus versicolor (assembly GCA_032361705.1). NCBI lineage: Eukaryota > Metazoa > Arthropoda > Malacostraca > Decapoda > Palinuridae > Panulirus > Panulirus versicolor. Next base: position 2,806 of record JAUUDZ010048801.1, on the reverse strand, counting down.
CTTCTCACGTGGTACAAATGATATTTAGATCAGTTCTGGTAATCGCTTGGAGTCACCAGGTGGTTCTACACAGCACCTGAAGGATGCTTGCTTGTTTTATGTTACGTTGTGCCCGTTGTTGTGATAATTAAAATAATGATTTTGTAAGATGTTGTTTCACTTATCATTTTTTTCTCTTGGATCATCCAAAAAGCCAAATAATATTTTCGAACTTTTCTCTCTTCAGTCAACTTATTTTGGTTTCATATCCTTACAAATTTAAGCCAGCTCAATCGTCACCCAGTTTTTAATTTGTGAAATTACAATTTTGGACACGACCTTGAGCGTTCTTAAGCATGTAATTGTAGTCTAAGACATGTATCTAACGTCTGTTGGAACGGTGGAAACTAGTCACAAAAAGGAAAAAGGGAATTTTTTTTTTTTTTTTTTTTAGAGTACAATCGGTGTTCTCTTAGGCCAAGGAACGCACCGTGATATCATTGAATGAATCCATGCCATCTCCTTAAGTATAAAAGCTAGTTATTCCCTAAGAAAAACATGTCTGCTGGAAGTTTTATAACAGCTATATATATATATACACACATACACAATATACCACATCTTTAGCATCAAATAAGTTATCTGATCAATTCTCAGTCGCTACAGTTCATGACCTCCTATACCCTCACCTGCTCATTTTGATTTTTTTTTCCTACTGTGGTCCGGTAATGAAGCCCGTTGACCCCGTACGTGGATACAGCACCCGTGGTGGTTACCAGTGTACTGCAACAAGAAATCAAAAGCATTCTGCATGAATGATGATTAATAAACCCACTTTCATTATCATGTTCCATGCATTAAACTCGTGTGATCTACCCTCAAACAACACCCATCTCGAATTCTCCTAACAATTTTTTTTTTACTTTTGTGTGCTGTCCACATTCACAAATTCATTATTCAGTTTATTCCATCCATCTGCAACTCATACTGGAAGAGTACTTCTTCAGGTCTTTTCCAAGAAGTTTCTTGCATAATTTCATGCTATGGCCTTTGATTGTTCTATCCATTAATCTTTCCAACAGCCTTGGACTGCAGCCGCCTTTATACGGTCAAGGCTGAAAGATAAAACTATCTTAGCCACATCTGAATAACATGAAGATATGACTATTGAGCTTAATCAGTTAACGTGATGTATGAGCCTTTACTGTCGACAAATATCGTAAACCTGTCTAACAACATGTACACTTAAAATGACTACCTTATATCATAAAGGCAAAACATAAACAAAAAATAAAACGAAAAAAGTAACCCACATCAGAAATGCTGAAAAGCAAATCGTAATGTATACGGTATTCACGCTTAGTCTCTAGTTCTACATTTATTCATTTAGTGTCCGTTTTCCTTGAGCACTCCTCTCCACCCGAGGTTCAACCCATCACCAACATATTGCTTCTTCGTCTTTATTTTACTGTCGCCTAATTATTTCACCTAACTCTATGGGACCATCTGCACACAACCTATGAACTGGAGCCATTTGGTTTTTTATTATAAGAAGTGACCACAGTGTTCTACCTATTAGCAGACTAGTATCGTGTGAAACAAATAGAACAATGTCAACTGACTTTATCACTTTGCTAATGGAGAACCTCAGTGTTAACCGGCATAACTGGACGGCAGCAGGTAACTTTACCTATTCCCTCGGCCGAAAATTACCTGCCCCAAGGGGCAATGGTGTATTTGTAACCTTATTTATTCCTTCAAGAGTCAGTAGGATTCAAACACTTGCGGGGCCGAGCCCTGATTAATTGCTTTCTATTTCTTTTCCTTTTATCTCTCACCCGAGACGACCCTGACTGGATGCATGTATTGCCCGTGCCAAGAAAATAAAAAACCTGATTTCCTTAGCAGTTAAGATTTATAATGTTCTCATGGAAACATGTCACACTCACATTTACCCTTTCATTTCGACTACTAATACGAGGTTTTGATTGGTTCTATCAACTTTTGCAGTTATAACCTTTAATTAAATAGCTCTACATTTTCCCTTATACACATAACTCTCATTATCACTGCATAATAGAGTCTAATACAATATTCAGCTCAAATTCACGCTTCACAACTTTCCTGTTCCCCAAACACTAAACATGCAGAACACACTGATGCGGAGTTGTAATGGACTTTTACCTCCAACATTTGCGAGGTAGAGGGAAAAGACAGCAACCTTGTCCAGGGAAGGAAACTTAAAAGCAACTGTTGTGTTAGTTCACCTCAGCGACAACACTAACCATTACAATACCCAAGCGGTAATACATGGTGGCCGCAAGTTTTCCCCTACTTCCTGTGAGGGTGTGTATGTGCTCAGGCACGTGAGAGTAGTTACGTAAAGTGTCAGGTTAAGGGTTAGTAGGGAAGACATTCTTTTGACTGGTATTTAGAACACTGAGGGGGCCACGTGGACCATGCTGTGCACAGCTGAACCGAATCGGGCCACAAGGCCATGTAACATCACAGACTTTCCCATTAGCCTGCCGAGCCAACCACACACACAACACTTGACACTCATCCAGTCCTTATCTATTCTTGATCCCCTTAACCATTCATTATCTTACATAATGAAAAGGATACATTTACACACCATTTCATCCGTAATGATATCAAAATGCCGACAATATCTCGTAAGACACATTGTCACTAAGAGTACGAACATGAAATTTAAAGAACCCACCTTGACAGGAAAGGACGGCCACGTTGTTTATATTAGGTCGGTTTAATAACTGGCAAGGACAGCGGCCGTCCATTTTCTTCTTCATTGTTAGGTAAAATTTGG
>JAUUDZ010048790.1:0-10541 GCA_032361705.1 Panulirus versicolor | reverse complement strand
CAGGTGTGGTTGTGATGGTGTGGTACAGGTGTGGTTGTAATGGTGTGGTACAGGTGTGGTTGTGATGGTGTGGTACAATAGTACGCTGAAAGAAACATCACAAAAATATCATAATTCATGAATAAATGAAAAAAAAATTATATTAAACATATGTTAATCAAGAAGTGAACATCCGAGTGATTGTAGTGAAAAATAAAGAAAGACAATATGCAAGTGCAATAATGCTGTCCGACTGGCCACTTATCCGTGGAAAGATCATGTCAATTTCCGCTCATTTGAGTGTGTTGGGGAGATTACCAGGTTGGGGGAGGGGAGGGGAGGGGATTATACCTACACCAAGCGATCTTCAACAGGAGTTTCCAGGAACCCAAGGATCCTTCGAGTATCCTTCAAGGATTCCCAGAAATTCTGTCATACTGAGGAAAGAAGACGTGTTGAAACTGTGTAGTTCAACATTCATAAATGGAACTATTATCTGAGCTTGCTTAATGACATACAAAATACTTTTTTGAAGTTTTTTTTCTTTTTAAGAAAGAAAGGAAGATAATGGATGTAGCAAATCGGGGTCCCAGAAAATAATATATGTTGCTTACAGGACGCTACGAGCAAGAAAAGGGTTGAAAAAACACTTGACACTTGGCAACACCCCACAACACACCCCTCCAAGGTACTGGGCCAACCTCCCCCACACCACACTTGTGTTTGTTTAGCCACAGAAATATTTGTTTAGTAATCTACTCCACACCTGTACCACACCATCACAACCACACCTGTAGCACACAACCACACTCTCCAGACCTGTACCACCACAACACACTCCCCGGGCCCATACCACCAGCACACACGTATCACAAGCCAGAGGGCCACGCTGCGTGATATTCTAATGAGCTATGGTGACTGGACTGGGTCAGTCTGGCTCCGTAATGACTTTGTAAGTAAAGCCTAACTAGGCGGTGGTGGATGGGATGCCGCCATACGCTAGAGTTATGTATAATACCTGGGGAGTTTACATGCTGGGCGAGAGAACGCGAGACCGAGAGACGTACTGGGGCGAAAAGTAACCTCCCAAGGTTGAGGGCTGTGTTATATGGGTGGCAGAGAACGTTCTTCGCCTACTGGCTTTCCCCAGATACCTCCCCTTCATACACACACACAGAAACACACACACACACACACACACAAGGTACATATTACAAATACGATGGTCTGAAAAATACTTCATCTCATCAACTTTTACCACGTCAAGGCGTCTCTTGCCCATAATAATCATAATATGTGAAAGTAATTCCGGGAACCCGTCGCCACGTTTTCAAATTATCCTCTCGAGTTCTTTCAACTCCTGACGTGTCGTCTAATTTGCATGATAACTATTTTCTCCTTATATGAGTGTCACACAGACGGCTAATTGCTCCAAGAGGCACAGTATCACTGACCCCACAAAAACTGTGGACGAGGACCGCTGAGGTCCTTCCTGTCGGGGAGGCAGACAAGCTGACACCACAACTATTAGCGAATACTTTTCCTGGCGTTCTTGGGGTCCGACGAGGGCCAAACGTGACCTCATTTCGAGACGTGTTGGGTCATACTAGCGGGTCAACGAAAGGTATAAAGGTCAGAGGCAAGTCTGTAAGGTCACCTAGTGCCCATATGACACCTGTGTTTTAAATCATATTTGGGTGGTACACTTGGTCCAGTGCTGGAGAGGAGTACGTGTGATAACTTACATAATCATTCTCATGATAACTACAGCCTCATAACTTGTTATCATCTGCTCCTCCCCAATTATCATCAATTATCATCAATGATCAACATACACATCTTCCCCTAACGTCCCATATATCCTCATTTGACAGTTATTAATTTCTGTCGTCATTTGTCACTTATCTCGTTACTGTCCAATTTGTAATTTTGTTTCAGTGTTTATATAGTTTATCGTTTAGAGGTAAAGATAAATATTCATTCTTATCAATACCAAATTATCACAGTGAATGAGCAGAGGACCTGGTCCAGGATGAGCGAGATAAGACACTCTCGAAATAATCTTACTCGTCTATTGATAAAAAAAAAAAAAAAACACGTTCCCTATCAGACCAACAGAATGCTTGAGATAAGATAACAAAATGATCGGTTACATATCATTTTTATATGACGTTACGTTTTACGGTCCGATATGAGGCACTGTGATCGCCCTGTGTTTGGATGATAGCCTGGCCCCCGTGGCACCTGCTGGCCTGAAGAGCAAACACTGCTGGCGAACCCCCACTCGGCGGGTCCACATCCGTCACCGAACACTTTTAATAACCCGCCACCTTAAGGCCACTGAGCCTCTGTTTACGTCAGGTATCGAACAGATGGTTTATGGACTGGTAAATCCTGGGTTTAAGACGCCATCTGCCAGGTGTCTGGGGTCTCTGACAGTCTGCCAAATGCGTGTCTCTCAGAATGTCTCATTATTTATGTGCTGTGGTGAAGTGGACTCTAATCAATGTAATCCTCAGGTTATGGGAGGGTAATTATCATGTAGAATGGCGCGAGGAAGGACAATGCGTAATGTTATTAACCAGCAATGTTAATTTTAGTGTTACCAGAATTCAGTAACAGGTGCAGATAACAGTTTGTACCGCTGTCTTCTGTCTTAGAATAGTGAATGATTGGAAAGTGGAGATGGGCTTGGAGACGAGGGAAAATGTGCAGTTGAATGATGCGATAATATGTGAAACCTGTCTAACACTGAGGACCTGTCTAACACTGAGGACCTGTTTAACACTGAGAAGCTGTCTAACATTGAGGACCTGTCTAACACTGAGGACCTGTCTAACACTGAGGACCTGTCTAACACTGAGGACCTGTCTAACACTGAGGACCTGTCTAACACAGAACCAATGAAAACTTCACTTGTGTGACGTGTATATGTTCATCGTCGGACTCAAAGGATAGCCAAGTGAGGATTTCACAGCTTCTGCTTAGTCTTAAAAAAACAATCGTCGCGTACTCTCACATTTTACCACATTTCCCCCCTTTACCACCTATACCATCATCACATCATACTTACATTCTACCTTAAAGCAGAAAACAGCACTCCAGTCTTCCCACCTGCGGGTGTTACTGCACCACAGTAACACTAGAATAACACTGCAAAACATACACTATCAGCAGTTCACATTCATGATCACCAGGGCGAGTCGGAGGTATGGGTGAAGCCAAGCAGGGAAGGCACAGGGAGGTGCCGTCAAGAACACTAGCATACGATAGCGTAGGGAGGCCTCGGTCCGGGTTGTGGGCCCAGGCTGAGGGAGACAACAGGGGTGTGGAGGTTGAGGGAGGCAACACTGGTGCCCCGGGAGGGTGAGGAGACACCTACACCACAACACAGTGTTCGGTGTAGCCAAGTAATCGTCGGTGTAAAGCGCCACCTGCAGCTGCTCTCACAACACTCCTTGACGAGCTTAATGTAGACAAACTACCAAGAAATGTTCTTGGCGTTTCATTATTTTTTTCTCTTCTCTGCTGATGGGTTTAATACGCCGCTAACCCCTCCAGTGACACGTTACAAACCTAGAGTATGACGTTACGAACGTTGAGCACGACGTTACGAACCCTGAGCACGACGTAAGTGCAGCCCTTGAGCACGATGTTACCAAGATTGAGAACGACGGTAGAGCGAGCCACTCCTTAAACAGTACAACATCACTTATCAACAGCTGGCATGACACACTGTGGCGCTTGACGATACCATTAAAAAAGTAGTCAAGCTGTCTTTAAGTTCTACGTAAGCTTAATTACAACGCCAACGCTACAAAAAATCATTTAAAGTTAGACATAAAAGACTAGAGACATATGTTATCGTAAATACTATTCTTGGACGATATCCTGAGGCATCATTTTTTTGTTCTTCTTCCGAAGAAAAACTTTCGAAACGTTTCTTATCTGAACCACTGCATCACAAAGAGCAAAGAAAGGAGCCAGCGGTCTGTTGCTGTTTGCTTTCCGTATGTACAGCCTTTCGTGACGTTTTCATCAATATATCAGAGAAAACTGGTGGACGGAGCGCTTGCAAGGGGAGACTACTATAAACTGCTGTCTCGGGCGCCAGCGGGGAGACAACAGTAAATTGGTGCAACGGGGTGCCCGGTGGGGTGAGACGACTGGAAACTGCTGTCTGGGGTGCTCAGTGGGGAGACGACTGCAGTAAACCTGCATGGGGAGCTCGGTGGGGAGACGACTGTAAACTGCTGCCTGGGGGCGCTTAGTGTAAAAACCCACCTTGCAATCCCACCTCAGATTACAGGCTGATGCCGCAGTAACTGTACCTTCCTCCGCAGTGGCCTCGACACTGGGTATTAAATACCACTGCCTAACTCATAAATGAGAATCAAGAGAGAAAAAAAAAATAGTCTCCCGTTAAAGCAGTCGCAAGAAAACGAAGCGTAATGGAATCATTTTAGGGGGAAAACGAAGCGTGTTGGAATTATCTATCAATTTCAATTTATTTTCTTCCATCCGCGGAGAGTCGTACACAGTGCATATAGTATGTATACACTAAAGTAATAACTGTAAAGCAAGGAGGAGACAGCAGCATCAAACAGCACGGAGAGAGATGGCTGGAGAAATGTGTTACCTGAAGAATTAATGAGATGGAAGGTTCTTTTGATTCCAGTCTGACCGATGGAAAGGTGGACGTGGAACCATCCCAGATGTGTGAGCAGTACTTCATACTGAGACGAATATAATATCAACAGATATGAACCAGCTGTTCACAAGAAAAATAGTTACGCCGCCTATACAACACCCACCAGCTATCAGGAAGCAGAATTTCCGATAGTTGTCCCTTGGCGTTTCCCAGACAGAGTGCACGATACGGTGGTACCCATCATGTTTATGACACCATAGGAAGGACTTGTGGTGTTCTGAAACTGAACTGACGGTGGACGACGCTATCTTATATGAGAAGTACAGGTAGAGACTTGTCTTCTGGCATTACTGAATCTGACCCAAGTTTCTGATTCCTCACCCCAAGACGCAGCGCCGGTGACTCGTGAACTTTAAAATCGTACGAGCGTGGCCTGACCTTGTCCTGACCTCTGGCGGCGGTCAAGCCCATCCCTGGGCTACGTTATCAGCACGTCCAGGGATCCTGTGTCAGGAGGTGTTCAGGATGCCCCACCCCCCACCCCCACTCACACATCCCACACGATCCGGCACTTTCAGCATCTGCCACTCGACACATCCTACGCAACCCAATACATCCTTATCTCCCGTGTACCCGCTCATGGACCCTTGCCAGCTCTGAGTCCTGTCTTTTTTTTCCCCTTTTAAAGGACTTGAAGCCCTTTTTACGGAGGATTTTTCTTAAGGCAGCATCGTAAACTGGAGTGTTGGGGGGGGGGGGGGGGCGGCTTTTGAGAGATGCACGGAGTCTTGACCTGCTGGTATGAGAATCATGCTGGACCTGAAGAGCAGAGATTAGATGACACTGATTACCGACTGACCCACCCCGTCACCGCCTCTTGAAGCGGCCGCCGGCACATACCTTGCCAGGCCCCGCTGATAACCCCCAAGGGCCTCTTCTTAACGGGTATACGAAAGAACGATGAACGAAATGCTAGGGAGAGGAAGGATAACTGAAAGATATATATATACATATATATACATAAGGTGGGAGTGTGGACGAAGAAAAACAGGTGTAACTCCACCCTATCTATCTGTCTACCTATCAACAGTCCTTGGTCAACGGCCACGGTGTCGAGGTCATGACCTGACCAGACCTACTATAACAGCTACAGTGTACCAGGTCATGACCTGACCAGAACTATAACAGCTACAGTATACCAGGTCATGACCTGACCAGAACTATAACAGCTACAGTGTAACCAGGTCATGACCTGACCAGAACTAGAACAACTACAGTGTACCAGGTCATGATCTGACCAGAACCAGAACAACTACAGTGTACCAGGTCATGACCTGACTAGCGCGACGCGACATTCAAAACCAAGTCTTGGGAAACTAATCCTCACTCCTCACAGTTCACTGGCGCGTTCCCACCTTGAGCGCTACGTTCAGATGTCGGCGCGGTACAGAAGACACCGACTGGCTATCAAAATGATCCTAGCACTGGGAGGCAAATCCCAAGAGGAACGGCCAGACGACCTTATCTTATTCACCTTAGAAACGAGGGCAAGATGTGGTGTAATACAGGTGAAAAAAAAAATAATCAATGGATTTGACAATCCTGGTCTAAGCAGCTATGCAGGGCAAAGTCAGTCTGGACATAAACCAAGGTAGCAACACCATAAACTCGCGTACGATCTTGAAAAACGACTTCGCCTCAAGTCTGCGACTGAAGTTGTCCCCACCTCGCGACTGAACACCTCTCATCAGCCATTTCTCGAGTCACATGCATGCTATTCTTCTCCTACCACACTGATGTATGGGTTTCCCATCACTGTAACAAAACAGTCTGGCGGGGACCTACTGCTCTGCTGCTCCTGCTGCTTACGTCCCTCTGCAAGGCTCCTCGAGAGTAACATGTACGCTCTAAATACAATCGCTAGACCCAAAGTTGATGGTCCGCCCACCAGGCGCAGGTGACTATCGTGATAACGACGCCTCAGCCAAAATGACCACTGGAAGTAAGCCAGGAGCATTGTGGCAGAGGTTGGTCCACACCGTCCACACGCTCCCCCCGACAGGTACGCATGAGCACAAGCCTTTACAGACACACGCACACATGCAGGAGTTCCATACAGACACTCCATACATCAAACACGGTCGACAGAAAGCAAAAGGGCGACGACCTGAAATTTGCCTTTACGACACACAAACCATCATTATCTCCTTCCTATCCTCCAGATGTAAGTCAATAACAGGAGACATAAACAAGCCGGGCACAGGGTATGCCGACGCCCACCGTTGTCTCTGGTTCTCGACGAGTTATCAAAGCAGAGCAGACACCGTAAGCACGCCAGCAGGTTATCTTAAGTCTCCTGGAGTATCTTTATGGGTTATCTTAGTGTGTCGCACGTCTGTCAGGTGGAGTGGATGTCATCATCGATGGTTGGGTGGGTGGGGTGATGGGGGGGTTATCTTATGTCTGGCTCTCGTCTCGTGTATGACACTTGACCATGAAGGTACGACCCCCTGGGCACAGTACGGCACCTGTGCACGACGGTATGGCGCTTGAGCACGACGCTACGATCTCTGAGCACGAAAGTACGACCTTTAGGTGTGACAACCTGGCCTTCAACCTGATCCAAAGAGGTCAGGTCAAAGGCCAAGGGTCGTACCGTCGTGCTCAGGAGGGTATAGATGAGACTGACTACCTCAGGTCGTTCCGTCATGAACCAAGCAGCTATTCATACTTTGCTCATATACTCTCATGGTGTAATACCTTCACAAGAGGACCTGGCTATACTATCATCTTGGCCACAAAGTCTGGCCCACTCAAAAGCCAATCATATCTTGTGACAAAGAGACGGTTCAACCCCATCCACCATTACGTACGACATCCTGCTGTCGGATGGCGCAAGATCCTGCAACACTCCGGATGAATCAAGCGTTGTGAACATCACTGTGTGACACCTATCGCCTATAAGAAGAGCCAGTGTTGTTATACTCTGGACAACACTTTGATCCTTCTCTCCCTCTCCCATCACGGCACCTCTGTGGGAGCAGCCCCTGTCCATCTTGTCCCCAGAGCACAAATCGCCCTCCCCTTCACAGCTCTATGCCCTCCATGGTACAGGAACCATCATTGTGGGTTTACTGTGACGGTGGCCTCCATAAGGTAGTACTCTAACCTCTGAGGATCTTGGCGCCCACCGTCAGACCACTCCATCAGCCACAAGATCCCCTAAGTGGGACGATGGTGGATGGGAGGAGACGTGTGGTGTTGGGGTGGTGTGGCTGTGCTGGGGACAGGTTGCACGGGGGTAGTGAGGTTCTGTGCTGATGGAGGAGGCATCTCACACGATACACGCGCACTCTCGCCTGTGCAGATGTGATGTCTGTGTTCACAAACAGCACATCTGTACTTTACCCTCACAGGATGACAATATTGACATCTTGGGTGACTCAAAACTCTTGAGTGTGGTAGATTCAATGCGAGTGTGGCGGTGGGTAATGTGTAAGTGTAGTAATGTGTGACTGTAGAAGCAGTACCAATCTCGTGCAAATGAAGTGGCATGTAAGTGTGGTACGAGTCGAGCCGACGGCGCAGATGTAGGCAGGTGCAGCTTCACCGAGCACGCACAGCTTTGGTGAGCATGTGGGTGAGGGGCAACAGCTGTGGCCGGCCCAGTTCTGCCATCACACCAACAACAGCAGCACCACCACCACGGCTCAGAGCTGTACAACAAACACAGCCGTACGACCCACACAGAAGCACGGCCCATACAGCTGTATGACCCACATAGCTGCACGACCCACACAGTTACACGAGGGAGGGAGGGAGGGAGGAGCACATACCCGAGAGATGGTTTGCCTTTATCTCACGTCTGGTAAGAGGTGACAAACTGGCCAGAGGAGGGGTGGTAGACGGTATATACAGGAGTGTGGAGGCTCATGATGGTGGCGGTGTGGTGTTGTGGTGCATGTGTTGTGGAGCATGTGAGCTAGCCAGCTAGCTTGAATGTGCACCAACTGCCGCAAACAGGATCGAACCAACGCACTCGATAAGTTTAGAATATTACATCTTGGGAAGTTGGATACTGACGGTATTGTTTCAATACCTATCTCTGCATACGTTATCAAATTGACTGTCAACTTTTTGGACTCATAACACTGTAACTTTGTTTTCTTTGAGCTTATGGTATATGTTAAACCGAGGTATGTACTCAACCCACAGATTCATCAGCAGCCACACCCACACACACACACGTCAGCAAACAAGCAAACAGCGAGCCAGTTCGGGCATCAACCCCAACACATACCATTTACCTCAGACACGCATATATACACAGTGTGCGTACTACTATACATGTATGTTTGTACGTGTTTTGCTCTATGTGTGTGTGTGTGTGCTGTGTGTGTGTGTGTGTGTGTGTGTGTGTGTAAATCTCTGGAAGAGGGAACACAGCTGCTGTTTTCACATATTTTTCCATTCGTTTTAGGGACAAACTTTTGAGATACCATGAAATGCAAAGACATATACACACACAAACTAGCACCTATCTGTCTGTCTGTCTGTCTATAATACGTCTCTATATCACGTACACCCTAGCTGGCTTCTATGTGGACCACCTTACCAGCACTCACTATGAAACCTCGTGGATTAAGAAAAGAAAAAAAAATAACAGATGGCAACCGATGAAAAGACTGACCCGTTTTCTTCCTCACCCCGTTTTCTTCCCCGTGTGATGGGGTTCGGCCCGCTGCGCATGTGGGCCGGTAACTGCAGCAAACCGTGTACTGTAAAAGCTGTTATTTGCATATCAGTATCAATCTAGCAGCTTAAAAACGATGTCTCTGACCTGCGGAATGTCAAAGCTGACGCGGATGGGAAAATTTCTGAAATGTACGATTCGCTCTCTGACGTAATGAGTTAATTGAAAGAACATAACGAGTGAACTTAACCCGACACACAGGAAAAAAAACATTAAAAATTCTAACTCGTATAACTTTGTAAAAAGCTCTGTACTGATTATATGTATATACCCACTATACATATACTTATGTTACTTACATGTATAGTTCAGGTTAAAACAAAGTCAAACCTACGCTCTAGCAACACAAACACAGATTCCTGAACGATAACACAAAAAAATGTAATAGTAATAATAATAATAATAATAATAATAATAATAATAATAATAATAATAACAATAATAATAATAATAATATTAATTACGATAATGAGTTATGAAAGATTGTAAACACTGAAATCATCGTCGATATGATCACTTAAACATAATCATTGTTCATTCTAAAGAGACGTATTCTGTTGACATTCCTGACGGGGTCCAACACAGGATGACGGGGTCCAACACAGGATGACGGGGTCCAACAAGGGCTACACTGTCGCATCCCACAAGTCGGGGCTGCGACAGCCGCCGCCAACCCCCTCGTCGCTCGGGCCAGACGGCCGCATTCCTCGGCTCGTGTCACGTGTCTTGCATCTGTGCCACTTGTCGCCTCCCGTACTGGCACGCTCCGTGTCACTGCCTCCTGTAATTACCACCTAAGCACGGCTCTAGTCTGCGCCCGCGGCACCCAACCCCCACCGAGGGGTTGAGAACCGAGGGTACGGCATTACTGGCACGCTCGGTGTCCGGGGCCGGCGGAGTCAACCCCCGGAAAGTACGGCATTACTGGCACGCTCGGTGTCCGGGGCCGGCAGTAATCATCCGGGGAAATGGCTCTGATATATTCACCACAACGAAGGTTACGAGTGATAAGTGTGGTATATCTTCACAGCCATCAAGCCTCTCATTGCGTAAGGCATCAGAAGATGACAACACACACACACACACACATATTCCTGAGTCCACGGGACTCATAGGAATATACTTGATCACGCAAAAAATTTTGATTCTTTCCTATAT
>JAUUDZ010048769.1:0-10542 GCA_032361705.1 Panulirus versicolor | reverse complement strand
GGGGGGAGGGGGATGTTATTCCATGTGTGGCGAGGTGGCGATGGGAATAAATAAAGGCAGACAGTATGAATTATGTAAATGTGTATATATGTATATGTCTGTGTGTGTATATATATGTGTACGTTGAGATGTATAGGCATGTATATTTGCGTGTGTGGATGTGTATGTATATACATGTGTATGGGATTGGTTTGGGCCATTTCTTTCGTCTGTTTCCTTGCGCTACCTCACAAACGCGAGAGACAGCGACAAAGCAAAATATATAAATAAATATAATATATAAAACCCTTATATAAAGGAACAGAGAACAAGAATAAATGTTAAAATCAAAGAGTATACCTGGTGAGTTGTTTGGGAGAATAGTGAATGAAAGGGTGGTGGCATGCACGGACCATCTGGCTGGGAAGGAACAGTGTTGTTTCAGAAGTGGTAGAGGATATGTGGACAAGGTGTTTACTTTGAAGAATTTGTGAGGAATACTCAAAAGAAGAAATAATTGTGTATGATATTTACAAATCTAATTAAGGAAGCATGGTAGGTTGAGTGAGAGGGCTTGTGGAAGGTGTGAATATGTGGGTAAAAGTTAATAAATGCACTGAGAGGTTTTCCCTGAGAAAGTAAGATATCTGTATAAGTAGGAAGAGAGGTGAGTAGTTCCTGGTGAAGGTACATCTACATCAAAGATGTGTCATGTCAGAGTGATTGTTTAATCTGGGGTGGTGGGGGGGTGAATGTAATGATCTCAGAGTGAGAAGCAGGTCTTCAGTATGTGTGGGAGGTGAATTGGTTGTTGTTTCCATCTGACACTGCTATCGTGAAAGACTCCTGAGAGATCTTGAAGCTGGTAAAAGACTTTGGACAAGAGTTTAAAAGGAGTTGAGAGCAACTCTGAATGAAAGTAAGGAATGAGGTGCAGCAAGAGAGAGAGGAGACTGGAATGTTTGAGCATCCATTTGAATGAGGAAGACCTGAAGGAAATAGGGTACCTGGCAGCAGAGAACCATGGGGGTTGAAGCAAGTCAAGATGGAAGAAGGGGTTAAGATTCTTGGTGCATAAGGGAGTAGGCAAAGAAGTAGTGTCTATAAAGGTAAAGATGGGTAAGTATGAAGGTATTGTAGTCTTGACAGTGTTTTATGGATGCAAGTCTTGGGCCTTGAATGCAAGAGTGGAAGTATCAGAGAACAAAATGTGATGTATGCTTTATTGTGTAAGGAATGACTGTAAGAGGTGTGGTAGAATGTATAATATGAAAGTGTTGGCCAGCTAGGGTGTGCTGAAACAGTCTGCAAACATGGACAGCATGAGCAAAGAAAGACCGACTAAAAGGTGTACTAAAAGGAGGAAGCAAGGATAGGGAGGGAATATGGGGATGGAAGAATTGAGTGCAAGAAGTTTTGCAGTATCAGGGCCTGAACATTCAGGAGCACTAGAACCATGTATGGAATACAAAAAATTGAATTACTTTGACATGGGGGGGGGCAACATGTCAAAGGGCAAAACCAAGGAATACGAAACATTCAAGGTAAATCACAGAGTAAACAGTGGGGTTTGGTTGTAGATAGGGGTTCTTTCAGTGCACCAGAAGGAAATAACGATATAAATGCTGTTTTTGAATCTTGGTTTGATACCAAAAATGAGATTTCCTCACTGAAGACAAAATTTCAGGGTACTCTATTTAACAGCATTAAGGGAAATGATGTAGATGGTGTTGTCTTGTTCTTTGTTAAAGCTCATCTTAATTCTGTAATGAAAAATGTTGTCGCTATAGATAATGTCAACTTCATTTTTTTAGTACACATTTAAGATAAGATTCTGAGGAAAATAAGAGTAAGACTGGTTTATAGCCCTGCCAGTTCATAGTAGACAAATATTTTTTCAAAATAAAACCAAAGTGGTGGAATGATGAAATAAAGGCATGCCTGTTGTAGCTCATAAAAAAACTTAGAGATCAGTAAGCAACATGACAGTAAATTATGAACGTAAATTAGCGTAAAGAATCCAAGAGACTTTTAGGAAAAAAGTAAACTTCAGTAGGAAGCATTTACTGCTGAAAATAGCAAAAGAAACCCTAAAAGGAGTTTTATAGTTATATTACAAACAAGAGATCATTACCAAGTCAAACGGTCTATTAATTACAGAAGACATTGGTTTGGTTCAAGATATAGAAGCTGTGGCAAAAATCTTGACTGGCTTTTTTTCATCTGTATTTACAACTTGAGACTCAACTCGTATCCAAAATCCAGTTTCATTAATAGGAGAGGAGAACATTCGGCAACAAATAAGACATAAATGTTGAAGACATACTATTAGCAATAAATGGAGGGAAAGTAAATAAAACAGCAGGCCTGTTAAAGTTTTATCTTAGTATGCTGTTCCATGTACGCCTTTCACCCTCCTGCTGGTTCAGCCCCTGATCAATCAAAATCTTTTTCACTCCATCCTTCCATCTCCAATTTGGTCTCCTGCTTCTCCTTGTTCCCTCCATTTCTGACACATATATCCTCTTTGTCAATCTTTCCTTACTTATTCTCTCCATATGTCCAAATCATTTCAACACTCCCTTTTCTGCTCTCTCAACCACACTTTGTATTTCTACACATCTCTTTTACCCTTTCATTGCTTGCTTGATCAAACCACCTCACACCACATATTGTTCTCATACATTTCGTTTCCAACACATCCATCCTCCTTGCAACCATGTAACATTGTTGGAACTACTGTTCCTTTATACATACCCATTTTTGCTTTCCAAAACAACGTTCTGTTCTTCCACACATTCTTCATCTCTCCCAGAACCTTCGTCCCCTCCCCCACCCTGTGACTCGCTTCCACTTCCATGGTTCCATCTGCTGCTAAGTCTACTCCCAGATATCTAAAATACTTCACTTCCTCCAATTTTTCTCCATTCAAACTTACATCCCAGTTGACTTGTCCCTTAACCCTACTGAACCTAATAACCTTACCCTTATTCACATTTACTCTCAACTCTCTCCTTTCACACACTTTTCCAAACTCAGTCACCAACTTCTGCAGTTTCAAACATGAATCACCCTGTGAATACACAGTGCATAAGATGCTCTTAACAATAGAAGCATCCCTAATAGAGGTAAATCATAAAGTCTTCAGGTGTGGACATATGAGGGGAAGTGAAAATGAAATACTTTTTGATTGAGATTAGATTTACAACCTTTGCTGTTACATGTAACTTATTTTTAGTGTGCTTTCAAATAACACCTTTTTGTGTTAACTTGATTTCCATTTGTAGTGTAAAAGGAACAACTGACCTACTTCCCAGACCCTCTCATTCCCAACAGACTGCACACTTGCCCCTCTCTCCAAAACTCTTGCATTTACCTCCCTAACCACCCCATCCATAAACAAATTAAGCAACCATGGGGACATCACACACCCCTGCTGCAGACCAACGTTCACTGGGAACCAGTCACTCTCCTCTCTTCCTACTCTTACACATGCCTTACATCCATGGTAAAAACTTTTCACTGCTTCTAGTAACTTACCTCCCACACCATATATTTCTTAAACCTTCCACAAAGCATCTTTATCAACTCTATCATGTGCTTTCTCCAGATCCATAAATGCTACATGCAAATCCAGCTGTTTTTCTAAGTATTTCTCACATACATTTCTCAGTGTAAACGCCTTATCCACACATCCTGAACCACTTCTGAAACCTCACTGCTCTTCCTCAATCTGATGCTCTGTACATGCCTCCACCCTCTCAGTCCGTACCCTCCCATATAATTTCCCAGGAATACTCAATGGACTTATGCCTCTGTAGTGTGAACATTCACCTTTATCCCCTTTGCCTTTGTAGAGTAGTACTATGCATGCATTCCTCCAATCCTCAGGCACTTCACCATGATCCGTACATACATTGAATATCCTTACCAGTCAACCCACTTTGTTAATGAATTCCACTGAAATACTATCCAAACCTGCCGCCATACCAGATTTCATCTTCCATAAAGCTTTCACTACCTCTTCTCTCTTTACCACACCATTCTCCCTGACCCTCTCACTTCACACACCACTCTGACCAAATCACCTTATATCTGCCACTCTGTCATCAAATACATTCAACAAACCTTCAAAATACTCACTCCTCCTTCTCACTTCATCACTACCTGTTATTACCTCCCCACTTGCCCCCTTCTCCGATGTCCCCATTTATTCTCGTCTTGCGCATGTTATTTACCTCCTTCCAAAACATCTTTTTATTCTCCCTGAAATTTAATGATACTCTCTCACCACAACTCTCATTTGCTTTTTTTTCAACCCTTGCATCTCTCTCTCTTGACCTCCTGCAGCTTACTTTTATACATCTCCCAGTCATTTGCACTACTTCCCTGCAAGTATCATCCAAATGCCTCTCTTTTCTCTTTCAATAACAACTTCACTTCTTCATCCTGCCACTCACTACCGTTTCTAATATGCCCACCTTCCACCTTTCTCATGCCACATGCATCTTTTGTGCAGGCCATCACTGCTTTTTACATATATGATATTGTTATAGTCGCTGTATATAGACATTGTATGTGTGTATCTGTTGATCCATGCAATAAAAGCATGTTTAGATTTTTTAGTTTGAAATATAGCAAGTTCTTTCTATTATGTAACAAGTCCAAAAATGACCACAGAGGAAATTAGAAGAATGATTTCATAAACTTGCACATGAAAATGAACTTCTGTAAGCAGTCTTGTTTTGATAGCACATGCTCATGCCAAGTATATGGAAGGAGTGCATATAAATGACATATTCTAGACTAACCCAGAAGATAAAGTGAAATGTCATCCTAAGTGATAGTTGGTTAAAGTGTTTTGATTATAATTTTGTCAGAAGTGTAAGATAGTAATGAGGTAGCTTTAAACTCCACTTCTGCCATTGAACCTGTGGTGTAACAGTTCTCAAAAATGTGGTGTTTGATTGAATGCCTTGAAACCAGAGGTGATGGTTTATCTAGGAGAAGGTGGGTAAGGACAACCCAAAAGCAGGTGTGGTCTTTCAAATGTGTAGGAGTATGTTTTGAACAAGAATCATTAAGGAGGCAGCAGTAGAGGAAAGAATAAAACTGTAGTAAACTTGTTAGCACGTTTTTTCCCCTTTCATGAAAGCTCATCATGTGCTAAGAAAAGCCAAGACCTTTATTTAAAAAGCTATATTGAGACTTATTTTTGTGTATGGTTTGAAGCCTAGAACTTGATCAGGCTGCTGAAATGAGGACCTTCCATCTCATTAAAGGAATAATTAGAAGAGTTAGGGTAGGGTAGACTGGTCAGAGGATTAAATAGAAAAGATCCAGTAAGCAGATCAAAGGAATAAATGGAAGAGATTGAGTAAGCAGTTCAAAGGAATTAGAAGAGTTAGAATAACTAGATCACAGCAATAACTAGAGGAGATAGAGTAGAGTAAGAAAAGAAAACTTGAGAAGAGATCAGGAAGGGAAGTTATAGATAGATGATGTCACTTGAAATGGTTTGGTCATGACAAATGGAAGAAATAAATTTCTTGCAAAATGTGTTTTTTGACAACTGATGGTAAGACATGAGTAGGCCATGAAGAGAAAGCTGTCAAAATACAGTGCAAAAGATGCTCTTAACAATGGAAGCATCCCTAATAGAGGTAAATCATAAAATCTTCAGGTATGGACAAATGAGGTGATGAAATGAAAGTAAAATACTGTTTGATTGAGATCAGATTTACAACCTTTGCTGTTACAGGTAACTTCTTTTTAGTGTGCTTTCAAATAACACATTTTTGTGTTAACCCTGATTTTCGTTTATAGTGTAAAAAGGAACTTTTCACTTAGCCTGAGATTTTTCTCACTGCACCTTTATCCAGTTTCCTTAATATGACCACTTTTGCCATAATTGTAAATGTAATATGCATTTGTTATCATGCACTGACTTCCTGGTGTTACAGGTCTTCACCCATGTGAAGTTACACCACGAATGAGAAGTCATCTATGGTGTGGCTGTATCATCTGGAGTTCAGTTTTGACACAGAACTTCTCACTCATGAGTTCATCTTTCCCCTGCTGCTGGAAGTAGTTCAGCCATGGCGCTGCAGGAGCTCCTGGGAAAGGGGTCCTGGAGCAGTTTTATATAGATGAATAAGTACACTGACTTTTTTGAGTTATTGATGGGCAATGATGTCTTAATAGATGCCATAACAATTACAGTATGATTGTGAAACATACACAAGTTCCTATGATGCTAGGATTCTTGCACACTATATGCCAACAAACAAATTAGTGAAGTAAAATAGCAAAGCAGGAAAATGCACTACCTCAGCACCTACCGCCAAAGAGATGAGTCATTGGAGTACTGATCCCTCTGAATTTTGGAGTATTTACTGAATGTCAGAAAGATATGGATTCTTTTGAAACTGTAGTTTAGCATTGTGGGTACTTGAGGTTGCACCTTTATCATAATGAAAATTGCAGCTGTAGAGTGTTGTATTTATTGAAAGAATATCATTGTCGATGTGACATCATAAGTATGCATTTGGTGCATTAGTTTCTACCTTGACAAAAAACTTTGGAGAACACTCTCCAAAGTAGCATATCAAATTATATGAAAATAACACTTACCCCTACTAATGGAACCATCTTTTCACAGGTACAATGGTTTAGATATCATAACAAGTACAAGGGATGGATCACATTATCTTCCTGGCTCAAGAAAGGGCAGAGTCTGTTCAGGTAACAGAATGTGACTTTTTATGCCACCCTAATAATTGAATTACAATGATAGCGTTTAAGGTTTCTGATGATAGCCAAAAGTGCTATTGTTTGTTGAAAGGGATTATGCAAAATTCTTTGTATTTATGTTTTCATACATGGTCCTTGTATTTGTATTATTTTCTTGTCATTATTCTGTTAGAAAATGTAGTTTTCCTGTCCACATTATCTTATAATTTAGAGAGGTACTTAATACCACCATTTGTGTTAGACACATTTGTTGAGTCGAATTAAATCATCACTCTTTGGTCATATTGAATAGTCACTCATGCTGTGTCATTTAGGAAAAAATGGAGCTTAATATGGCATTTATTGATATATGTTTCAGAGTTAGGTGCTCCCGATCTGTCTATCTATATCTCTGATGCCCATTCCTTTAGGAACTCCCTCAAGGAGGCGGCCACAGCAAAAGAGCCTGCATAATTGATGAACTCCTGTATCGATTCTTAGCCTTTTGTGCCATACACTTAACAGGCCACTGGCAGAGGGCAACTCTGTCATAGGCTTTAAAGGCCTGATGTTGCTTTCTTCGTTTTTCTCAATTATTTTCTTACCTAATTCATAAGCTAATCATTATGTAGATATTCACAAAAGTGGAGAGAAGATGGATAGTAAATGGAAGAGCTATCTTATCTTGTATATGAATGCTAGTAATTGCTGAGAGGCTAGCCTTTCCTTTGCTGCAAAGCATACAACTTATTTACAGTGAATTATCTGGTAAACTGAATTTTCATTCATATTTTTCTCTTTATGACTCTGCAATAGATTCTCACCTAATGTATGAGTGAAATTTGTAGTAAAGGAGTAGGAAATGAGTACCTTTATCCTCAAATACAGAGGGAAGGTTGAGAAAGAGGAATATGTGGTTCAAATGAGTTCAAATGGGTACATATTGAATAAAAGAATGGTAGCTAGTTATGTCATATTAACCAAACACCAAGAGCTCATATCAAAACTTAAGAATGCCTTTATCAGATAAAACAGTAAATTTTACTTCTATATTATTTTCCTGCACAGTTCTCTACTGTAAGATCTTACCTACTTTTGAACTAATGAACATGTATAGGTATTTTCTAAAATACTAGAGAAAATGTTGGTTAAATCTTATCTGATATGATAGTAAGGGCTTTTCTTCATTGCTTCTTTGCCTGCATTTATTTCTTAGTGTTCATGGGGTTTTGTTGGGAGGTGAGAAATGTTGGTTTTGAAGTAAGCACACCTGAAGGCCCATCGAGCATCCATTTATTTTACCATCCCTTTCTTCCCTTCTGTCATTCTTAAGGGAAAAATCCTTCCTTGGGTCATGACAGTAACTGTGCAGAAGTGAAGACTGATAGTTAGTTTTCAGGGTTAGTTTCCTGGAGGAACCGTCTCATCTCTGTGCGAGTGACTTCATGGGTCTAGTTGAGTTGCTGTATAGTTGTTGGGTGTCTGTGAACAATCAGTAGAAAGCCTCATACATATTGTGGTGGTGGAAGAAGTCACATCCTGGCTGAAACACCCTGCTTTAGAAGTTTCAAATGTTGTTTCCTCCCTTGTCCTTAGGGATAGGGGAGAAAGAATACTTCCCATGTATTCCTCACTTGTCATATAAGGCAACTAAAGGAGGTGGGAGTGGGGGAATGGAAACCCTCCCTTTCTTGTATTTCAATTCCTAAAGGGAAAACAGGAGGAGTCAAGCGGGTAGTGCTCATCCCCCTCGAAGGCTCAAATTGGGGGTGTGTGAATGTGTGTGGATCTAACCATGATGAGAAGAAAGGAGAGATAGGTAGTATAATTGAGGAAAGAAACCTGGATGTACTGGTTTTGAATGAAATGAAGCTCAAGGGTAAAGGGGAAGAATGGTTTGGAAAAGTCTTGACAGTAAAGTCAGGGGGTTGATGAGAGGACAAGAGCTAAGAAGTAGCACTACTCCTGAAGCAGGGGTTGTGAGAGTGTGTAATAGAGTGTAAGAAAGTAGATTCTAGATTGACTTGGGTAAAACTGAAAGTGGATGAAGAGAGATGGTTGATTATTGGTGCTTTATGGATCTGGAGATGGCATATGATAGGGTTGATATAGATGCTTTGTGGAAGGTTTTAAGGGTATATGGAATGGGAGATAAGCTGCTAGAAGCAGTGAAAAGTTTTTACCAAGGATGTAAGGCATGTGTATGAGTCGTAAGAGAGGAAAGTGATTGGTTCTCACTGAATGTCGGTCTGTGGCAGGGGTGTGTGATGTCCCCATGGTTGTTTAATTTGCTTATGGATGTGGTTGTTAGGGAGGTAAATGCAAGAGTTTTGGAGAGAGGGGCAAGTATACAGTCTGTTGGGGATGAGCGGGTTGGGGAAGCGAGTCAGTTGTTGTTCGCTGATGATATAGTGCTGGTGGTGGATTTGATTGAGAAACTGCAGAAGTTGGTGACTGAGTTTGGAAAAGTGTGTGAAAGGAGAAAGTTTTGAGTAAATCTGAATAACAGCAAGGTTACTAGGTTCAGCAGGGTTGAGGGACAAGTTAACTGGTATGTAAGTTTTAATGGAGAAAGATTGGAGGAAGATAAGTGTTTAAGATATCTGAGAGTGGACTTAGCAGTGAATGTAACCATGTAAGCAGAAGTGAGTCACAGGGTAGAAGGTTCTAGGAGCGATGAAGAATGTGTGGAAGGAGAAAATGTTATCTCAGAGAGCAAATATGGGTATATTTGAAGAAATAGTAGTGCCAACAATATTATATGGTTGCAAGGCATGGGCTATAGATAGGTTTGTACAGAGGAGGATGGATTTGGTGGAAATGAAATGTTTGAGGAAAATGTGGTGTGAGGTACTTTGATCGAGTAAGTAATGAAAAGTAAGAGTGATGTGAGGAAATAAAAGAGTGTGATTGAGAGAGCAGAAGAGGGTGTGTTGAAATGGTTTGGACATATAGAGAGAATGAGTGAGGAAAAATTCAGAAAGGGGATATATGAGTCAGAAGTGGAAGGAACAAGGAGAAGTGGGAGACCAAATTGGAGATGGAAGGATGGAGTGAAAAAGATTTTGAGCGATTGGGGCCTGAACATGCTGGAGGGTGAGAGGTGTGCAAACAATACAGTTTATTGGAATGATGTGGTATACCGGAGTCAACATGCTGTCAATGGACTGAACCAGGGCATGTGAAACGTCTAGGGTAAGCAATGGAAAGGTATGTAGGGCCTGAATGTGGATAGTGAGCTGTGGTTTTGGTGCCTTACACATGACACCTAGAGACAGTGTGAATGAATGTGGCCTTTTTTGTCTGTTTTCCTGGCACTACCTCGCTCAGGCAGAGGGGTAGTGATGCTGTTTCCTGTGGGGCAGGGTAGTGCCAGGAATGGATGAATGCTAGCAAGTATGAATATATACATGTGTGCAAGTATGCAGTCTGTTGTGGATGAGAGGGCTTGGGAGGTGAGTCAGTTGTTGTTTGCTGATGATACAGTGCTGGTGGCTGATTCGGTTGAGAAACTACACAAGCTGGTGACTGAGTTTGGTAAAGTGTGTGAAAGAAGAAAGCTGAGAGTAAATGGGAATAAGAGCAAAGACATAAGGGGAGTGGGGTATTTAGGGAAGCAGTGATGGCTTGCACAAAAGATGCTAGTGGCATGAAAAGTGTGGGAGGTGGGCAGATTAGAAACGGTAGTGAGTGGTGGGATGAAGAAGTAAGATTATTATTGAAAGAGAAGAGAGAGGCATTTGGATGATTTATACAGGGAAATAATGCAAATGAGTGGGAGATGTATAAAAGAAAGAGGCAGGAGGTCAAGAGAAAGGTGCAAAAGGTGAA
>JAUUDZ010048759.1:0-10542 GCA_032361705.1 Panulirus versicolor | reverse complement strand
ATGTGGGTGGGTTGGGCCATTCTTTTGTCTGTTTCCTTGCGCTACCTCGCTAACGCGGGAGACAGCAACAAAGTATAATAATGTTATATATATATATATATATATATATATATATAAGTGAAAAGTCACTTTTGACAAGAATGTATTTTTGCCAGTTGACAAAGTTGGGTACAGTCTCGCAAAAGAACTTCACTCTTCAAATTAGTCCATCCTTTCACTTTTATTGATTGTGGCAAAGCCTTGAACTTCAATAGCCTCTTGATAAGGGGTCCTGGAGGTTATAGCCCTGGGACACCTTCATGAAAGGAGTTCTGGAGTTTTATAGTGATAGTAATATCATGTCTAATCGTAATGACAAGAAATGAAAGTGTGTTTAAAGAGTGAGGGTCTCTTTTCTTCTCATTAGTATATATGACTCAGACTACTTAAATTTTCCTACTGATCTATCTTGTAGCCAGCTCCTAATGGCAGAAATGATTAGATACTGAGCAGTGTATCATTTGATATAAAAGTAGGTAGGAAATACTGAGCAGTGTATCATTTGACATAAAAGTAGGTAGGAAATGTCTGGGGGAGTTCAAATTCCACTTTGGCTATGAAACTTTGCTTATAGTTAGTGCAAGTTTGAGTTTATTTGTTATAATACCACTCAGTTTCTCATACTTAACAAGATATGATACTGCAATCAGTGTCAACAACCCAGGGGATATAAAGCACTGTCCTACGTAAAAGAAAGTTGTAGTATTTTGTGGAGATAGGACATATGTCACATGCACTCACTTCCTGCATATATCTGTTAACAGAAATATAGCCTTTGACATCTTTTTCCATTCCCTTCCTTTCATAATATTGACTATATTTCCAGCTTTTCTGAAGAGCATGTCTGAGAACATCAACAATGAAGAACTACAACTGAATCATCTTCTAGTGTGTTGTTGTGCCATTATTCCGAAGACTTTTGCGTCCATCCTTACTTCCTTCATCCTTTTAGTCCATTCTTGGAAACCATACTACCAGGTAAAATAGATATTCATATGAATAGAAAATGGAGAAAATTTTATATCATATAGACTCTATTGTATTTAATGGTGACCTATTCTTTAGTCTCTTCAGAAGTCTTCATCCATTCATCATATTGATATTCTATTTCTTGCCATAATTTTGGTATACATAGTTTTTCATTGCTATGATTATTACCACATTGCATGTTTCAGTATTTGGGATAGAAGGGTAGATGCAGATTATTCCTAGTACTGACCTCCAGTACTGTAGGTGTTGAAGATCCAGCAGTGGTGACCGAAATGTTTATTAAAGAATCTGCTATTTGGGCGGTTGTCAAATTAAATAGTTGCCTTGTGCTTGTCCTAAGTTATGAAATTATTCACAGCACCATTTGTTGGCTTGCAACACAGTCAAATGGAATATTACAGCATCACTGAAAACAATGAAACTTATAATGGGAGAAACTTAAAAGAGATGGATTATTAAACACATATGAAGATACTTTGGAGTATACTTAACTGGTCTTTGTTTTAGCATATTCTCTAGTGCATATTTTATCAAATGTCATTCTAGACTTGTTCATCAGAAGAAGAGAGAGAAGCAGCACTTGATATGATTCTGCTGGAAGTGCTGAGACTTGTTCCCCCTCTGGCTGGTGGCCGACGTATTGCACTGCGAGACACAATGCTCAATGGATATGCCATCTCATCTGGAATGGTCATTCATTTTAGTTACCTTGGAGCTCACACTGACCCTAAAGTCTTCCCAGAACCAAACAAGTTTCGTCCAGAGAGGTGGGAAGAAGAAAATAAAGATGATCGAAGCAAGATGTTTGCTTTTGGAGCTGGACCACGAGAGTGTGTTGGCAAGAAAATGATCTGGGATATCATAATTGTAAGAGAAAGTAACTTTAATCCCTGTTGATACAGTCTAATCATACCTATCTTGCGTTTAGCTTAGGAAATGGTGTGTTTGCTTCCGTAATTCTCTCAGATACCTCAGCTGCCATTCCTCCATCTTTACTTGATTTTTTTCTATAGTTACTTGAAAATTTGAATGGTTTAAATGTATCATTCATCACAACTCACAGTATAAATTTCTTTTCTGAAACAAAAGGCCATGCCCTTGTAAGCTCCTATTTTCACCATTGTGATCCAGTTACTTACACCGGTATCCCTGACAATAAATTTTAGTTCCTTTTCACTCTTTCATGAATGCCATCTTCTTTAATTAGGGATTTGTGCAGACTTTTGTTCATGGAAAATGCCATGAAGATTGAGTAGGTTGTGTACAAGAATCGTTATTCATAAGAATTTTATGGCTTCAAATGAATCTTTAATTCTTGTGAGACTGGAAACAAATTTGCTATTACCAGAGAACAAACCAACTTACAGAGTAAGCATCATGTTGTTCATCCATGGCAAGAGCTCTCAGCTGCCCAAAATCCTACGTTTTTGTACTTACGTAGTTCAGTACTGAGGAAATGTATGAATTTACAGATACTGATTACCTAGATAATATATGCTCTGATTACCATATTCATTTGAATGAGTTTTGGAATGAATTCTCATTAACTTATATCGACAGGAAGTATTTTAGGGCAGCATCTCAGGTATAATTTGTTGCACTACTTTGGCCAAAAACAGGTTAATGAGATAGATAGCTGCTTTGATAAGTTAATAATTCCACTTTTCCTTCTGGTTGGACCATACGATTTATCTTCTGCCATGGGAAAGGGAAGCATACTTGATTATTGAACAAAGGCTTTTATTAGTTCACATGTGAGAGTAAAAGGAGAAAAGATTGTTTTCAGAATTACTGAGGAAAAAGCTTAAACAATGGAATTGCCTGTTTGGAGATAAATCGTGGTATGAGATTGCTTCGAAATAAATGGGGGAAGGTGTCATAAAGGTTTACTATCCCCACAGTTGATTTGTATTTTATGGATGGGTATTCCATGAGCTATGAGTAAGATAGTGATTGCATTGTATTATTAAATCATATTAGCACAAAGTGGCAGTTACCACAGTTACTGAATACAGATGATGTTCTGTTAGCTGATCAGACAAGGAGTAAATAGCAAATCACTTTGAAGATGTGCATAAACATGCATGGTGCAATTAGGTTTCATTAAAAGCAAGGATCTTGTTCTCACATGAGTTGTTAAGTTGAATAGTATGTTACTCATTTGTGTAGGCTGTAGCTCATATTGAGATGGTATACACCCATACTTCTGATCCCACTGATGTGGGATCAGAAGCTCTTCTGGTTGTGATGAGCAGTGATATTGGAGTGATGGAAGATTCCATGTAATCCTTCAGCATTCTTTATAAAAACTTATAAAACTTTGCAAGCAGCATTCCCTTATTAAAAGATTTGGTCACAATGTCTCTATTCCTTGCCGCATTATTACATACATAAGAGCACTACTCAAACCACAGGTTTCGTGTAAGTTTGCTAATGCAAAACTGAAACCGTTGCCAACATTCCCATCTGTTTTCAAATATCATGACCTTAAATTTTATGCTTTACAGATCTTCTGCAAATCGTTTTTAGAACATTTTGATTGGGAGGTCTCAAGTGATCACCTGAAGGAGCTAAAGTACATTCCTGCCGTTCGACCTAAGGAAAAACCTCTCATCCAGCTGCAGGCCAGACGAAGTTAATACACCATAGTGGTAAAGTTAATGTGATTCTGCATCACCTTCATTAGGTACACTCATAGATATTATTTATTTGAAATATGATATTGTATAATGACATCAAGTTGAAATATAAGGAGCAAGACTAACTGTCAGTAATGATAATGTTACTCTTGCTGTATTTGAGATTCTTTATTATTACTAACTGAACTTTGTGCACACAACATGGGATATTTATAGTTTGGTTATTTGTCATGATTAGTTATGTACAAACATTGTGTAACATTTTTTAAACCGTGTATGATGATATGATGGTGGGGTGAATGAGTGGGTAGGACACTCCATAAATAAGCTTGGCTTTGTGGATTCAAATATATCACATGGCTACTTCAGAAGGTACTCCCCGGTTCAACCAGTTATGAAAATGGGTACCCAGTTTATGTAACTGGGGAATCTATGTAAGCTTGTGGTTGTGGATTCCTGTACTAATTATGCCTACTTTGGAAGGTGCTCCCCAGTTGAGCCACATTTGAAGATGGGTACCCTGTTCAAGTGTCTTGGAATGAAGGTTGTCAGATGTAAAACTAGCCTCATTACTCTCTATGTACCTTAGGCTAAGAAACTGTTATGCTCTACCCATTCCAACTCCCATGAGGCTAAGAAGCTGTTATGCTTTGCCCATTCCAACTCTCGTGACAGACCACTGATATGGGGATAAGATTAAACTAAACAATTAATAGAATGGAAATGTACATTAGTGTATGTGTCTGTGTGTTTGTATGTGTGTAAAACAAAATGATAATGTTTCATACTTTTTATATGTGATATATTCCCTGCTTACCATAGGCTAAGAAACTGGTATGCCAGCCCTTATGACAACCACTGGTATGGGGAAAAGATGAAACTAAAGAATAGATATATCCAGAAATAATGAAAATACATTGTAATATATATATATTGTTTGTGTGTATGTGAAGATGAAAATCAGTATCTGTTTCACACATTTTAGATGTGATATAATCTCTGTTTAGCACAGGCTTAGAAACTGGTATGCTTCACCCATACCAGCCCCCCATTGACAGACCACTGTTGTGGAGGAAAAAGAGATTACCATACAAAAGATTGACTAAGGAAAAAATATGTACTTATGTATATGTTTAGAGTGAAATGATAATCTATTTCATACCTCTTAGATGTGATATACCAAAAGAAAACATATATTTAAGTGTGTGTGTGAGTGTGTGTACAGTAAAATATTTAATATATTTATATTTCTTACACTTTAGAAGTGACACAAATAATATTTTTCATAAGCACAGCATATAATGGTGTATAGGTTTGGCTTAAAGCAAAGTTTATTTTTCATAGATATTTTATGTTTAGAAAGTTTAGTTTAGTTGAATAATTTAATTATTTTTTTCTTACTTTGTGGTATATGTAGAATTTCCGAACACATGTAGAAGTGTGCGGCTCTAAGTATTAGCCTAAAGCACGTCAGTTATTACATTGAGATACAGCATCACAAAGAAAATAGTGAGAATAATGATAAGGTAATGAGAAATAAAGCTGCAGATAAACAAAGAAAGTATTTCTGATTTAGTCACTAAAGTATATATGTATTGTTCCCTATCTATTTATCTATCTGTAGATATCTCTGATGTCCATACCTTTTGGGAACTCCCAGCTAGGGGTTGGCCATGGCATAAGTCTCTATTATCCCTCTCTTTACATGCCTTCCCCAAACATATGCATGCATTTCTCTATTCATTCATTCATCTTCCCTAAGTATATTGTCATTAGAGGTGTTACTGGACTCTGCCTGCTTGTGGTTATCCTACAAGTAAAAAGTCATCTTTGATGAAGTTGCGTCATTGCATTGCAATCTCATTGAAGTGCTTCTCGCTCCGAAGGAGTCCATCCTTTCCCTGCTGCTGATACAGTGCAGCCTTGAGGCTGAGAAAGCACCTGAAGAAAGGGTCTTGGGGTTGTATAATAATGATAATAGTTGTTATTAGACTTTGCTTAAAAGTAGTTACGTGCGGGTGAGAAGTCACCTCCTGTCTTATTTTTAGTAGATGAAAGTAGGTTAGCCTTGCTGAATGCCTTCATTCTCCAAGGATTTCTTAATGCCTTGCTGTGCATGAAATGCCATCTTGAAGCTGCAGAAGTCCCATAAGTTGGGTCCTGGAGTTGTATCATGATAATGATATATATTTACCTCTTTGCATCTCTTCATCTGTGTATCTCTTTGTCTATTTATTTAACTATATGCGTATGTCGGAAGGAGTAGTGATAGTGGCACAGTGAGACAGCACTGCTGTGGCTGTCACATTTCTCATCCCTGGCTAAGGTTGGTGTCTTTCCTCTCTGCCTTATATACGTATGTGATGCTGGTTCTCAATCCACAAACACAAATTTCTCTTTGTATCTGACATAACACTAAACAACACATATTTCACTTGATTCGTTATCCTAAATCACAATTTTCTCTATCCCTAGAGATAGACGAGTAAGAAAACTATCCACGAACCTCTTGTGCATCATGAGGCGACTGATGGGTGGAAGTGGGGACTGGAAACCCTACCCTGTTTCAGTTATCACTTACCATAAATAGAAAGGGATGAAGAAACCAAGTGAGGATGACTCCTCAAAGGCCCAGTCAGAAGTTTCTAAATGTATATGGAT
Organism: Panulirus versicolor; assembly: GCA_032361705.1. Lineage (NCBI taxonomy): Eukaryota > Metazoa > Arthropoda > Malacostraca > Decapoda > Palinuridae > Panulirus > Panulirus versicolor. Next base: position 4,213 of record JAUUDZ010048759.1, on the reverse strand, counting down.
GTAACCTGGATGAGAAGGTAGAGGTAGGTGCTATATTTGATGACAGAAACCTGGGTGTTTTTATTTCTGAGTGAAACCATCTTTAATGGCAAGAACATTTAGTGTCACATTAAATAATTACCTGTTGATATCTGTGGGATTAAGAAAATAAACACTGAAGCACTAACGTACTCCAAGAACACAAAATACACATAACACTTTACCAGGAAACCAGAGTTAACCCCATGATTAAACACAATATGGACAAGGAGGTGGATGTACAACATATGTCCTCCACAGTATCTCATTTATCCACAACACTCATCTTGTGGAAACAAATCACAAGCATTGAGAACCCTCGAAATCTCATCCACAAAAATGATATTACAAAACTTTTACAGTAAAATCAAAACCTATATATGCCATCCACTAAGTGCCCTCAGATATGCACCCTTACTGCTGAACCTAACCAACACACAACAGTTCTCTGTGCAGAGAGAGGTTTCAGCATCCATGATTCCTGAGGTGAACTTCTGAGCCAAATTCTCCCTCTCAGTATCCCCATCCTCCAAACCCAGACTCCCCAGCCCACTACTTCTAACATCATATTTCATTATCATTTGCACAATAGTGCCTACACCTCATCTTCTTTGACCACCTAGCCATTCTAGTTATGCTTCAACGAAGCCATCAGACTTGCACAATCATTCCAAGAACGTCATTAACACAGCTAACACAAAATGCCCATCACACAGACATAGGAAACAGTATATCACAAACTTCTCCCCTCAAGTTGCAAGTCACACGAGTGAAAAAAACCGCACGCAGACAAAACCACTCGCCATTAACACTGACAACAGAACAAGATTAAAAAAGAAAAAGTGGAAAGGCAGAGACACGTACAGGAAAACTTGAGAAATTATAGGCAGATTGAACAAGGGATGTCGCCATGGGAAAAGCCTTTCATTGAAAAATTTAACCCTATTTTCCTGTTGAAGTCTTCAATAAACTGGTTATTGGTTATCCACATGTGAATCCCAATAAATAGATAAATGCAGCTATCCATAACATCCAAATATTAGCATATGTTTAAAGTTATACACGATCCCAATGATCATATAACATTATGTGTACGTATACATCTGTGTAATCATAAATCCAGTCAGAAATGTAGACTGACTTAACTATATTTAATGTGATGATGTATTGCCTTATTTATGGTAATGGTTAATACAAATTCCATTTGCTTTAACCACTGTAAATCTGGCCCAGACTGGCACAGGAAATGGGGACTTTGCATTGTAGCAGACTCCAACCCACTAACCAGTCAGTGTTTTGGCTCGCCACTTGGTCTCATATCTAATCATGTTTTAAATATCTGATGGGAAGGGAAATGACCACAGAATATTGAAGATCATACTATGAAATAAGTACATGTAGAGGACATGGTACGTAGGCGTTGGCCACTCGGTCTTCAGTTGTCAAGTTGCATTTTACACTCCTGTTTTCCTAATGGAAAATGTATTTAATCACATTCCAAAGGTAAGGTAACTTAAAAGTGATGGGCTGTTCCGCTTTTAGATGCAAAGTAGGTTTTATTTTAGCCTGAATCATGGTGAGAGAGAGAGAGAGAGAGACGCGACCTTGAATTGTATCCAATGTGTGTGTGTGTGTGTGTGTGTGTCTGTGGTTTTATTCTGCTCTTGTCTATTTCCATCCCAACATTTCAAGCTGATGACTCGTAGTATTAGTTAATGGAGGATACATAAGCTCCAAAGCTTGTCTTTCTTCTAAGTTCAGAGGTTTGAGGCATTACTTGGCCGCAATCTACGGGTGCCACTGCTTCTGATTAAAGGCACGTGATCGCTGGGTGACACTGGGTACCACATAGTGGATGACACCGGAGTGCCACTACGTCGTCGGTGGATGACTGGGGTGACACTACGTCATCGGTGGATGACTGGGGTGACACTACGTCATCGGTGGATGACTAGGGTGCCACTACGTCATCGGTGGATGACTAGGGTGCCACTACGTCATTGGTGGATGACTGGGGTGACACTACGTCACCGATGGATGACTGGGGTGACATTACGTCATCGGTGGATGACTGGGGTGACACTACGTCATCGGTGGATGAATATGGTGCCACTACGTCATCGGTGGATGACTGGAGTGCCACTACGTCATTGGTGGATGACTGGGGTGACACTACGTCATCGGTGGATGACTGAGGGTGCCACTACGTCCTCGGTGGATGACTGAGGGTGACACTACGTCCTCGGTGGATGACTGGGGGTGCCACATGGGGGGGTCTATCATCCGTCTATCATGAGGGAGGTTAGAACAGAGGAGAACTGCCACCATGTCCTACATGTATATTAGGCTTATATTAGGGAGTTAGGTATCCATAGGGGGTCATACGAGAGGTCAGATTCTTAGGTCAGATGGAGAGGAAAGTTGAGGAAGCCCTCATCCATCTAGTAATCAGTATGGTACAGCGAATAACTGAAATATGTCCAACAGAAGGCTATGTTTGTCAAAAGATGCGGGAAACCTGGAAAAATACGGTCCTCCTCCTTAGGGCAATATCACCCTTACCAACACCGCTGAAGCGAATATAATTATTCAACTATTTACTCACAGCAAAATACCAGTTTACGTAATGTATTGCATCAAGGTTTCCATGGCCATGATAGCGTCCAAGACATAGTATGGCATGTGTAACTTGAGCTTGGCTTCAACTGAAGGAAGGAGGAGGGAGGGGGTTACGTGTGCCAACATATGTGTTTGCTTCTTGTTAAGGCAATAATTTGTCCAACCAAGGACAGCTAGCTAGCTAGGTTTGTCTGCTTCACTCCCCCAGACTCTACTGGCTATTGAGTGAAACACCGCAATACGTTTGTCTTTTTGACCTGTTCACAATCATCTACAAAGGTAGGTTCATATTTTTTTTCTTTTTTGGGCATCTTTACAAGGGTGTGTGTGTGTGTGTGTGTGTGCCACGCACGCCATCCCTGGTGCATATTGTGTGTGTGTGTGTGTGTGTGTGTGTGTGTGTGCCACGCACGCCATCCCTGGTGCATACTGTGTGTGTGTGTGTGTGTGTGTGTGTGTGTGTGTGTGTGGGGCGCATATGCCACTGACCTTCAACCTTTACCCAGTGGCAAGACCCCCAAACACTGTAGTTACCCAGGGACGTAAGTAACTTTATTTAATTGTGTTGGATGATGTTGCTTGTTATCAGTTTAGGCTGTTCTACTGAGTGTGTGTGTGTGTGTGTCGGTATGGATTTCCTCTTATGCCATTGTAGATTATGAAATAGCCCTTCTATTTATTCTATTATTGTTACACCATCAGACCACGTCATAAACCTCAGCTTATGGTACAAGTCTGGCCTAGGGGACACACCTCTCCTGACCTCAATTTTGGCCTAATAGAATGCTTTATCACTTATATATTATTCAACCCAGTCGACACAGTTACCTAAGCCTTCTGTCTCACTACGACACACACACACACACACATTTTGGTTCAGAAAATGTTCCAGTAATAGAACTGGATAATAGACTTTCATTTTTCCCCATCTGCTTTTTCAGTGGTATGGGAAAACTATACAATAGATCTTGATAGGTAAAAAGGAATATGGCGTGATGCGTTGTGCTGTACCATTGCTCTGTCGCGACATTAATCTCAAGATATCTTATCTTCCATTATAGAGACAGCACTACAAAAATATACCACCAGTCTATTACCATAGTACTGCCAGTATTTAGTTATAAAGACGCTACAACATTTCAAGTCTATTTCATAACCTTGAATAACTTCAAAGATATAAAGACGCTACAACATTTTAAGTCTATTTCACAACCTTGAATAACTTCAAAGATCCTATTTAAGGTTGCCATTTCACCCACAACCATAACTGTTGCCTTGTACTTCAAGGTGATACTTTTAACCCCTTGAAGATAGAGGTTATGACCCATCAATACAACGTGTTGTATTGATGGGTCATTCCAATTTGGAATGGTGGTTTAGCCTTTAAGTGTCTGGCTGATATAAATTGGTTGGTTCTCAATTCAGAGGACCACAGGTCACTCTATCCCAACCATAAGCATATATATATATGATATATGATACAGCGCTGGTGGCTGATGCATGTGAGAAACTGCAGAAGCTGGTGACTGAGTTTGGTAAAGTGTGTGAAAGAAGAAAGTTAAGAGTAAATGTGAAT